>WOGP01004136.1:0-14349 GCA_015342065.1 Leptinotarsa undecemlineata | reverse complement strand
ATATAGAAGCTATTTACTTTGTTTAAGATTAATTTTTTATCTTTTTCTTCTTTATCAATATTTCTTAGAATTGAAACGTTCTTCTTTTCTGTTTTCCCTGTGTACTTTTGTACCAATGTCCACACTGCTGTCCCTTTATTTGTAGCGTTATTAATAAACTGGTTGTCGCACAATTTTTTTGACTCTCTAATCACTTTTTTGATTGATTAATGATTTGATTGATGATTAACGTATCCGCATCTTCCGTGGCTTGTGATACCATGAAATTTTCCGCTTCAAATTTTGTTTTCAACATTCTAATGAGGCGGTTCTTGTTCGCATCATTCCCCAGGAATTTATCTTGTGACACAGTTGGAATCATTGTCTCGTCGAAAAGTATGTCTACTGAAGCAGCTATTCTTGATCGTCGGGATCGTTCTGCGTATTTCGTACTACGGGTTGCTAAATCTTCAGGATATCCGTCGAATACGATTATGGCATTGGATTTATATTTTGATCGAACGTACGTGATGTAATTACTGCAAATAGATGAAAATGGTTCACCGCGATGCCAAATGACTCGGTGTAATAAGTGCCCTCCGTCGATGACGTACATTGTATCACCAAAATTTATGTCTCTCGAGTGTTGCTTAAACGCCTTATACATCGAAGATTTAACGCATTTACGCATGCCTTCGCCATTGAAAAGAGATAATGGAAATGGAGCAAGTTTGTACGCAAGAAAGTTTTTAAGTTCCTCTTCAGATTCTTTTGCAATACACATTCGTTGGAAAATTAATAATGGATTAATCGGAACAATTTCACCTTCTATTGGGATGCCTGCAGTCATAACACCAAGTGATTTTATTCTGTCATTCCGCTTGAATTTCACCGTATAAAAATCGCTGCCAATGATTTTAGAAATGCCAGTGCAACCAATTTCTCGAGCCATGTAACAATTAATGTTGTTA
This sequence comes from Leptinotarsa undecemlineata, assembly GCA_015342065.1. Taxonomy (NCBI): domain Eukaryota; kingdom Metazoa; phylum Arthropoda; class Insecta; order Coleoptera; family Chrysomelidae; genus Leptinotarsa; species Leptinotarsa undecemlineata. Next base: position 13,399 of record WOGP01004136.1, on the reverse strand, counting down.
ATGTTAATGTTAATTAATGGGACCCAATACAAAGGCGACATATTACCCTTATACCTGCTTCTTCAAAACCGGCGGCAGTAATAGAATATTTTAGAAAAATTTACGAAAAACACGTGGTGGTGCAGATGAATAATACTTTGCGGCACTCGTACGCCAAAAACTATTGATTTTATGAAAAAAATTATTGATACATAAATTGTAGGAAATTTTTTCTAGTATAATTTTGTAAATAAATATTTTTTTCGTAAAATGCGTCGGAAAGGATATATTCCTAAAAATCCGTTTTTAGACGCCATTTTTTCAAGATGGCGGCACGAGCGGCGGGGATACGAGGTGGTAAAGTTGAAATTCGAAAAGAGCATACCCAAATCTATAAATTAACCAATTTTCAAAACTCCCTGAAAACTTTCCAGATAACCTCCTTTTTTTTACCAAATGAATGGACTATTTTCAAAATGGATGACACTCTTAGTTTTTCTGCACTGGCAGTTTTTGTTGAATCTGGTTTCGTAGACCAAAAAGTAGATAGTTTGCCACTATCACTTCTTCACGAATTATTATTCAGTCATCCTTGTGTACTGTGTTTCAACATGTTTTATTTTACTGAAGAAAGAAACGAAATTATTGCAACTTATTATCAAAATAATGAATGTGCTAAAACTGCTGTAAGAATTTATAATACGAATTATTCACACCTCAACGTGAACTACCAATACGTTAAACAGTTGATGGATACGTTTCGAACATTATGTTCACAACAGAAAACATGAAGTATCCCGTCCTGACAGAAATGACGGAGTTGAAGTTGCAGTTTTAGGACATGTGCAAATGGATAATCGACAATCTATCAGACAAGTAGCTAGAGCGCTTGGTGTATCAACTACTAATGTTTGTCGGATTATGAAAGCCTACAAATTCCATCCTTTCAAAATAAAGAATCAAACGATAATGAGGTTTTTGTGAGGTGTTCAGCATTAGACCAATAACCCAAACTTATCATACAATACATGTTTTTCATTTGGTGATGGAAACACATTCAAAAACTCCACAAAAATTGAATGCCTGAGCCGGAATTCTTGGTAAACATATTCTTGGACCATTCTTCATTTCAATGAAGAATGGTCCAATGAAGACACCTACTTAAATCTGTTACAAGACTGTGTAGATCCCATGATTACACGAATTTTAGAAAATGATGACAATTTAGTAGAAAATGAAATAACATTCCAGCAGGATGGTACACCCCCACATTTTGATGTTCGGGTGAGACAGTTTTTGAACGAACGTTTTCCAATGCGTTGGATCGGCAGAAGCGGTCCAGTAGAGTGGCCAGCTAGATCACCTGATCTCACACCAATGTACTTTTTTCTGTGGGGATATGTTGAAAGTGTACTCTACTGAGACTATAGATCTAGAATACCTGCGACAGAGAATTGTTCAGGAATGCCAATTTCTGACTCTAGACACCTTGTATAATGTACGGAATGCTTTCGAGAGTAGACTACAATATTGTAAGGAACTAGGTGGACGTCATTTCGAACACTTCATCCGTTGATTGTGTTGTCATTGATATTACTTTTGTCGATTTCCTCAATAAAAAGAATAACAGCAAATTTTCTGTTTTTTTTCTTAAATAAAACGTTCAAAATTAAATTTCTCAATAACAAAGCACTCTCAACGTTATGTTAGTTCATTTTCTTTAAGTGAAAGATAGGCAAAGAGATAAAATGATGTAGCGTCTTTACAATTACGTAGTCATGGTCGGCGTCAATAGCAAAATCGAATATCATATGGGATGATGTATCGTTGTAGAAAGCTACAGAAGTGATGTTAGTATCCACGTGAATCATCCGTACTTTGATAAAATCGATAAAAAGATCTGATCTCTAATGAAAGTTGGATTCGGGGACACTAGGTGAGAATCTTAATGCGCTTGCCAGAGTATAATCGGAGGTGAAAACACCTCCGCGCAAAATATTCCACTCTTCAACGTATCAGCAATCTGCTTGAGATAAAAAATGAAGGGGTGTTTACTTATTGTTGAGAGATTGCTCGCTTTCAGGCTATTCCTAAAAACGGCAAGAAAAATCTTTCAAATAACTACAGACCAGTCGCTTTCCTATCAGTGATATTGAAAATCATGGAGAAAGCCGTAAACTACCATATCGTTGAATATTTGGAAATATTTAACATCTTGAGCGATCAAAAATATGGCTTTCGGAAACAAAGATCATGTGTATTGTGTATGGTTCTCTAACTTCCTGAAAGAATGTTTCCGGCAAGTGGCGTCGATGTGTTTCTCTCGAATACTTTTCCCAACAACTATGGTGTTCTCTAGGGAGCTATATTGTCTCCAACCCTCATTTTATTGTATGCCAACGACATATTGGAAAAAAAAACAAGAATACAATATATAGCTTTACTGATGACAGCACACTTGTCTCGTCATTCCATTTGGATTCCAGGACATTGGCTGCGGATGCACATCTTTACTAGTAGCAGAAGGTTGTATATCTCAATGAGGATCTAGAGGTGATTTCAGATGAGAGTGGAAGTAACCAAGTTCAATTCAATGCAACGAAAACCCAGGCATGAATTTTCTCGAAAAAGATAAATGTCTTCGAACAGGACAATTCCACTTTCTGCTTCGAAAAGTTCGTTAGGGGTTAAAATGGACACCAATATGCCATGGCACAATCATGTCACTGGAATTATGTCATAATTTTCTGATCGGAACATTGGAGCAATGTTCCGACCAGAAAACTGTACACACACCTCAACAACTTTTGATGCTTTATAAAGCTCAGATCAGACCTTCTTTAGATTATTGTTCTCATGTATGGAGCTCTGCCACAAACATACACTGGAGTTGCTGGATTCCATCCATAAAAGAGTCATCCGCCTGATTGGAGACGGGAACATCACGTGCGACCTTGATAGCCTGGAACATCGAAGAAAGGTTGGTGATTTATCTCTCTTCTATAGATACTTTCACCAGAAGTGTTCAAGTAACTTGGCACATTTAATTCCACCAAGAGCCGTTCATATCAGAAATACGCGACGGACTGAGGCTGCTCATCGTTTCGTGGTTCAACTCAATAGATACCGAACCTCACTGTTTAAGAACTCTTTCATCTGATTAACTGCGTTTATGTAAAATAAACTTCCGAGAATGTTTTTTTCAAATGAATTCAATATCCAGCGATTCAAATCCAATATGAATCAAAGCGTCTTAGGATTCTTCTGTAGTACTTGTGATTTGTCCACAAAAAAAATTATCTTCGATTTCGTAAGCGCCCGTAGGAATGTCTACACTTTTAGTTTTGGTCGATATTATTTTCGAAATGATGAAAATTTGTTTCCTCTTTGATGTTAGTAATGCTGTTGTACGAATGGAAACTGGTTGAAGCCAAACTATATTCTGAATATGAATCTCGATTCTGAAATCGATTGGAAGGGTCTACGAAGATTCTTTACAGTCTGATAACGTAGACATGACTGAAATATTTCTAAGAGGCATAAAAATAATATACGAGATTCATCGTAATTATTTATTCAAGCAATAATAACATTTATTTTGTGAGGTGACATATCCATAAGACTGTATCTACTATAATGGCGTTGGGAGCACATTCACTTGTGTAATGCAAATGTTATGCAAATCGATATCGGTATTCTTTAGGTAATTTATGTCATGCATCCAATAATTTCTTAGGTCCTGCATGTTGTATTAAATATTCTATGAAACTGTCCATGATAATAATCCCACAATTTTCACGAACATTTCTATTCTAAACGCGTTCCGCTTACATCGCATCTTCTTTGCTTTCCTTTCATAAAATTTTTTTCACCAAGGAAGCTACAGTGTTAGCAAAACGCGTCTAGAAATGGAAATTTATGTGAAAATTGTGGATAGTGTTATTAATTTTCATCAAGTAATAGGTCAGCCCATTCTACGGAAACATCTTCTAATTCCGCTTCAGTCAAGAGTCGTAGATAAGATATGATGTGACAGAAGTCGTAGGCAAAATGTCCGCAACTTGACTGATTGTAATTCTGCCAAAATATAGTACCTGATCTTTGGAAACGCTTCAGACTTCCAAAACTAACAAAATAGATTGCAGTGTTGCCACATTCACTGCATGCTACCCAATGTGTTCCAGGATTTATTTCAGAGCCCAAGTTAAGTACGGGACGTGCATTTTCTCGTGGATCTCTATGCATAAATACTCCTCAAAAATACAGTACTTGTAAAACATGCATGTAAGGCATACTGATGTGTTTCCGAATCATACAGCGCTCCCTTGGGTAGCTTCCCAAAAGTTTTTGATGGAATCTACGCTGCATTTTCAAAAAGAATTCATAGCTTCAAGGTATTTTACACAGATACAGACCGGATCTCAAATGCTTTATAGCATTGTTGTGTGGATGATCTTCCAATTTCAAATCGGTTAGATTCGGGTTTTTATTGTACATTTTTTTACATGAGCTACCGACTTCATGGGAAACGGAGTTCAGTTGTTGTTTGGTTTTTGAATTAGGAATATATGTGTAGTTGTGAGCCGAAAGAGTTATATTTCATTCTAATAAATAAAAATTGGCGACAAGGATGAAATATAAGAAATTCCACGTAAATTAAGTGTAGCAAAGTGAGAGTAAAAATATTGAACAGAAAAAAAAATGCAACAGGACCTTTTGGTTCTCTCGCTGTGATCACAAAAACTCAGAATTTTCTGTGTTTAACGAACGATTGAAACAGTTTTTTATTGCAAATGAAATGAAAGAAGAAACACGAAAAAAAGCGAAAACTTTGAACGAAGAAGAATTTTAAAGTTGAGGATGTCCAATTCAGTTGTATCCCGGAAAGCAGTAAGGTTCGCAAAGGGATAGCAGGGTCATTTGACACCAATGTGCAATCGTTCTAATGTTAGCCAAAATTTCATAAAAGACATAGAATCCGAACAAACTGCCGAGTTTATGTTTAATTTAGAAAATATTGAAATTGATAATGAAGGAAATGTAAAACCCACCTATGTTAAATTGATAATTGATAATAAACCATTCAGTTTTTAAGCCGACTCTGGCTTAAAATATATATTATTAAAAACGGAGGTCTACCATTAATAGGAAGAAATGGATTAAAAATGTTAAATTCAGGAATAAGTGAAGTGAATAAGATCGAAAATAATCTGAATAATATAAGTTTTACTGTCAATTATGATAATTTACTAATGAAGTATAGTGCCGTATTCGAAAATAGTTTTGGCACTTTTAACAAATTTAAAGTTTCTTTGAAATTAAAACCTGGGGATGTTCCAAAATTGTATGAGGCGCGCCCTGTTCCATTCAGCTTGAAACTTAAAATAGAAAATGAATTAGAAAGATAAGTTGATAATGATATTTCAATGCCTGGCGAATTTTCAGAATGGGCAACACCCATCGTTCCGATATTGAAACAAAATTGTTTAGATAGACTATGTGGCAATTTTAAAATAACTGTCAATCCTCAACTGGAGATACAAAGATACCCTCTTCCGAGAATGAAGAATGTGAAAAATTTCCAAAAACAGATCTTTTTGAAGCCTACCAACAATTGTTTTTGTTAGACGATAGTCAAAAGTTGGTTACAATATCCACCCACAAAGGGTTATTTTCTTTCAAACGCTTACCGTATGGAATACATTGTGCTCCATTTATTTTTCAAAATTTAATGGATAGTTATTTTACAATTCTCGGGATAGTGTGTTTCTTACATGATCTTCTTATCACGGGCAAAGATGACAAAGAGCATTACGAGAGATTAGAGTTAGTTTCACAATGTCCCCAACATTGAGGAAATACTTAAACATAAAAACAGGTAGTTTAGCATAGTATCAATAAAAGGTACTAGTTAGGTAATACTAACCAGTGTAGTTAGGTAATATTAACAAGTAGTAGCTGGGCCACTATCATATGAAAACACTAACATAGTAGTAAAATTTGGTCATGATGATCTCCTGTGAGTAATTTTTGTTCTGGTTCTGGGAAAGTGTTTTCAATAGATTCATTTTACGCCAAAGGTTCCAGTACGAACTATCAATACATAAGTATCTATATAACATTGTATGAGAAATAATGATAAGAAAATCACAGCAGAACTTCATTGCTAAATTCTTGGAAGGGTATATTGTGCTTTTTTCGTAAGAGCTACTTAAAAAATTTTCCTCAATCATTTATATGTATAGATAGTGAATTTTTCCATGGAGTTAATTTTGGAACAGGAAGAAATGATGTTCATTTGTTCTCTGCCATGTATTGTAGTTTAAAGATCCAAGGCAACCTTCTGAATTGTATTCCTTGTGGATAAGACATACAGACTCAAGAATTTAAATGTGACTATTAGACTTCGTTCTCTTATGAAAAGTTGTCTACATCATTCACACGGTCTTGTTTAGTTCAATAATAGGGTGTGGAAAAGTAATATCTGGACTAGTTGATGCTACAGTGTAGAGAGTGGGTGGATATTTTTATTTGAAGTTGTCCATTACAAATGTTATGAATAAAAATAATCGACATGTATCTTGAGTTGAGACAGTTATGTGCCAAATCATTTGTTAATTCGAAGACAACGAATATCACTATCATATTTTTATCATTGAAAACACGTATTTAATATTTCGGGAAAGAAAACTTTTGGCTTCGTACTTCTCCACCTTCATGAAGAAGAATGAGATAGATTTCGAAAAGAAGAAAGTTGAACGTTTCCTTTTCCAAATAATAATCTCTCCTAAAAATATACCACTTTCAATTTAAATACGATTCCTATGGCTGGGATTAGACAGATAACATCGATAACACGAATATATTAAACTAATTCGTGACAAAGTCGTAATTTCATGAATGAATTTTGTGCTTCATCTTGTAATGTTATGCATATTGGTCCTGAAGAGACAATGAGGCAAGTGTATTATTTCGAAACATCGGATGTCTGCCATCAAGTATGACAGTGTTCCATGTAAGTGAAATTATGTTTCTTCCATAAAGTATATTGTGTAGCAATACTTTGAATGATATCTGATTCAATTCCATAACGAATGTTAGGAAAACGTGTTTTTTCTATAATACAATGTTCACATACAAGTTTTTTCGAAAGTACTGTTTGTTTCGTGTAATGTTCATATGGAAGTAGTTGTTTCGAGAGGGTCTTTTTCCAGTTTGTGCCTAAAAGTAATATCAATGCATCATCTACACATCTTTGTAACGAAATCATTTTGCAAGTAATTGATTGCTTTCTTCCTTTGGAAGTTATTACAAATGTTTGTATTAAGATGGAGACAAAGCCAAAAGTTTAATTTTTGTAAGATACGATATACCCTAGAAACACAGCTTAGTAAGCTGTGCTAGAAATATATCCCTTTCAGTTTACGTATTTAATTTTTCGTGAAATCTATTATTAGTAGAGAATTCTGCTTTTTCTGTTTTTTCAATATTTCCTGACTCAGCATCAGATATTTATTGAGATATTGAATTTGAAAATGATAATCTCTTTATTTGTGATCTGAATTTTTGTCAACATAACTTCCGATGATATTCACCCGAAGCAACGACAATTTTTTTCATCAAATATATTCTGAGGTGTTCTAGAAAATATCGACTATTTCTTTTATGAGAGTTATAGCTAATTTGTGATAATTTGGCAGATAAATAAATGAAATGAAGTACACGTGTTCTCAAAGTACTTTGAAAATATAATAAAAAAAAGCTGGAATTCAATCATTCAATTTGATAAAATCAAATGAAAACCTCCCACTCAGTAGCGGATTTAGGCTTGATGCCGCCCTAGGCTCTGATTATTGCACCGCCCTGAATGTTAGAATAATTTTTATTGATCTTGATTCAATATTATTATTTTTAATTTAAAAATACTTCATTTCATCAGAATCTAATTTTCAGTTATAACTAGTAAAAATCATACAATAAACTGAATTGATGAGCTTCAAATAAATATTATTATAATAATATAATTTTCAAATTATTGATGAGGAATATCGAAAGACATTTTTCTGATTTTTAATGGGAACTTAAAATTCAATTATATTTTTCAGAATGCAAAAAATTTATTATCGAAAAAAATAGGATATATTTTTTCATAAAAATTTATTTTCATTAATGAAAAATGTTCTGACGTTTGAATAAATAGCAAAATGATATTTAACACATAAATATCTATAGATTCTATAGTATTTTTATTTAACGCTAAAAACAAATTGCAAAATTATTCAGATTTAGTAATTTTTTAAAACTTCATAACCATATGATTGATTTCAGTAATGATACAAAAAGTAGATCATTTGATGAAGACTATAATAATTGATCTATTAAAAACTCAACATCCCATTCATAGATTGGAAATTGAATAAACAAATGGGATTATTATATATTCTATAGTGGACTTTTCATAAAAATAAATTTGAACTAATTGTCAAAAATGCTATCTTTACTTTTATTCATCTCTAAATTTTTGGTAATTAAAAAATTTTGCCGTCCCTCAAATCATGCTGCCCTAGGCCCGGGGCTCACATGCCGAGACTTAAATCCATCACTGCTCCCTCTTATATTGAGTTTTCTAGAAGGTATTAAAGGTTGGGTTAGCGTGAAGGTGTGTTTTGATGCTTCATTTATTTTGGCAAGACAGATGAAAAAAAAAGAGATGAAGAGAGAAAACACACTTCCCATCAATTTACTTAAAATTTTTCCTCTATCAATTCTTTTCATTATCAAATTGATCATTTCAAGATTTTGGCAAATGCTCAATTTCGAATAATCATCATGTATCGAATCATAGAGAGTACAAGGACTTTGAAAATTCTGCTTGGGAAGCCCCTAATGTTTATTTCGTTTCGCCTGGGATTCACCGATGTTTATACAACGCAATAACATATATCAGAGAGCAACGTGACCTCTAATGATTTGTTTAGTTTAGATAATGAGTTATCTGAATATTCTGCGTATGTACAACACTCAGAGACGTACTTATTAATTTTAATGTTTCGGGGAACTAGGATCCCGATCTTATAAAAGAACAAAACTTCTTCTCCTTATTTGTACCAAAGTGTCTGGTGAAATATTTTCCACTTTCAGAGACTTGGTTATTTTGTACAAGTTATTTTGATTGTAGTGATTATAATGATTTATATCGATTTCAATGGGACAAAAAATTCCATTTGAGCAGTACCGATCTGAAAACTTTTCTCCGTTGGTAACACCTTTATTTAAGGAGAGTTTTTTTATTTTCATCTCATTTCCATCCCTTGTTAGGACAGAAATTTTGAATAGAAATCTAGTATTTCCATTTGATAATTGGTTTCCAAGGAACTGTACGTTCAGATTCATTTTGACATATTTTGTAACATTCTTATTCTAATAATTTTTTTGTATGACGATAAATTGAGAATGCTCGAATTACCTCAGTTCCAACTTTGGACAGACACAAAGTCCAATTTTGATATTTGATTTTTATTTATCAGTTATCATATAAGTAACGCTTACTTTATGAGAAAAATCTTCCAATATTGAAATTAATAGTTACTTACGAATTGATTATTACAACTGTCGTTCATTTTGCTGTCGAGGGTAACCTATTGTAAAGCGCTCAATTTTCATTTATAATTTTGCGAAAATTATTTTCATTTTTCCTAAAGAAAAGTAATAAAAATTCAATCAAATAATTGGTTTACGTTTCTTTCAGGAATTTCTGGTAACTTCAGAAATCGCCTTCAATATGAATCTGGTTCAAAATGGAGAATTTTGGTTTTTATATAATCGACTGAATGATCATTATCTAGAACGGTTTGTGTTAAAGCACAGAAATTTCATTTGAAATTTTTACAATAACTTATCAAAAATCATTCAGTTTTCCTAACCAAAAAACCTGAATACTCCCTGTAGTATTCAAAACAATATGAGTTAACATGATAAACAAAATTTAGAAAAAAGTTTCACATCTTTTTTCACATGGTTAACCTGAAAAACAATAAGTTTATATTCTTTTGTAGCTTTTTCCTGAAGATACTCAATGTTTATTCTTAGTTGTTCAGTTGCTTTAACAATGGTTATGAATCTGTAGTTATCTATTATTAAGGTTTTTTTTTTAATATGTATAGTTTGAGTCCTATGAATGCAAGACAGTGATTCATTTGAATTCATAGATATATATCTAGTAAAATATTCATATTCGTTAACAATCTTCATTTGCTGAAAACATATTTGATTTGCCATTTGGTTTTAATTCTTCCACAATTTTCTGTAGATCCTGTAACGCCTCTGAAAAAATATTTTATTCCGGTAGCAATATTTCTTTCTGCAGTTCACTTTTACATCACGTTCTTTAACATTCCTTTTTTTTTACTGGTAACTATACTGCGATTCCAAAATAGTAGGCACTAAGTTCTCAGAAAAAATTGTGATGTTTTTGCCTTAATATGTCTCTTGCAGTGGGGTACGGAAAATATTATAATCAGATGAGGAAAAATGATGATAAAATATATAGAATCACAACAATGTTTTCGTTTTAATGCAATAATATTTCGACTACTATTATGGAATTGTACTATAGTTCATTGCATGTTAAGTTCAAATCTCCCACATAATTTTCAAATTCTCTGGTATAATTCCCTCATTGGGGATATTTCAAGAAATTATCTGACACAACCGCGAATTTCTGTTTGAACAATTTTCACAGAAATGTATCAATATTTGTCGAATTTTTTTTTCATGTAATGGAAGTATATATTTCCATATCTATTCGAGGAAACTCTAGCTAGTTTGTCGTTTTATGGACGTAGTTGATAGCTCTCAAGATCTCTTTATCTGTTCAAGCACGAAATTCCGCCTGTTTCTTTTCACATATTTCACTGATATTATTTATTTTTGACGGAGTTATCACCTAACTGAAATAAAAACACAAATGACACACAGGATATAATATATTTCTTTCTGAAGAAATTATCGATTTGGCAATGAGGAATAAAAGTTGACCTTTTGAGTATTTTCATTTAATGCCAATGGTTTGTGAAATGAAGAATTCAGTCCTTATTCAGCACATCACCATTAATTGGTATTGCCAGTAATGTTCAACAGAAGGATTAAAAATTTACACTATTAGATACAAATAGGGGAGGTTTAGACCTGAAAAAGAGTCCAGTTCTTTTCCTGATTTTTAGGGAAAATATTAGAATTTATTTCTGTAGTATGCGAAATACTAAAAAATATTTAAATACTGTTCAGTGTAGATCATATTTTTCTTTGAATATTCAGGTACTAACTTGGCTCCCGATTAAGAGTTGGATCGTCATTCCCAAAATGATATTGAAATTATTATGAACAGTGAGAATACACTTCCTAAAAAAATATCAAGGATGAATTATTCCGTCTTTTTGAATTAGGTAACCACTTTCCTTTTCTCGAAGCTCATAGCTGAGCTGATAATTAACAAGGTATTTTGTGATTCCTAGTATGGGTTGGACGATTCATTGCACGATACGCAGTGACAAGTTGAAATCGAACCATAGTGATCGATTAGATGAGTAGAACGAACCACTCACTCTAACCTATTGGGTACGGTCTGACCAACGGTTTGAAGAAAGTGGAAAAAAGTATACAGATGTAGGTATCAGAAACCAAACTGCCGAAGTCAGGTCAAATTTGTTTATGAGATAAACACATTTTGATTTGAATACCATAACAAAATATTAAGCCTTCTGAGCGGCAAACTGAACATGTATATTTACAACTATTTATAGAAAACTATCCGGATCTTGCAGATGCAACCTTGAAATACAAACCCATATACGTTATGATAACGAATGCTTCAGTGTTAACCGATATCTCGTCTTTTCTCTGATACATGCAAAATGATACTCCACAAAATGGTACATTTTAAAATTTTCATGTTGATTTTGTTTGGCTTGGACGTTCAGTCATTCAGCCAGTCGCTTAGTTGATACATTGACATTGAAATGAAGATTGAGAGATTGCATTGGTTATTAGCAGAGCTGAAGTTGAATGAGGATAGACAATACTGCCTTCTCGTCCAGGGGCCTGACAGGACATTTAAAATATACACCTTCCTGGAGGTAGACTGCGATAAAGAATGGTAACATCAACATGGGAAGTAAATCCGGAGGGTTATAATTAAATGTTACTCAATTACAATTTTCTTGAGTTTCTCAACATTTCCATAGGTTGCTGATGTACTGGGACGTCCAGTGCAAGCGTCGTCATCCACATCCTCTCGACCTTCTGTGGAAAGCTTGTACAACTTGTAAACATTTTTCTGACTCAGATTACAATCACCGTATGCCACTGTCAACATGTCGAAAGTTTTTGAGTACTCAACATGAATCAACATGAATTATAGAGATAATCGCTGATTGAATGTACGTAACCTGCAAAATTTGAACATTAATCTTTTTTTTTGAACATTTCACGTGTATCAAGATTTGAAGGCGTTCTCATACTAATGCTATTACATGCGAGGTGGTCTACATGTGCATCATGATTGAGTCCTATTTGTGCCTTCTTCCATTGGAAAGAATTTGCGTAATAGCGGAACTTAGTTCGTCGTGCAATTTTTTGGTTCGAGGGTGTTTTGTACTTTGGAAAACGAGAATGTTCCAAGACTTCCAATACAGAGAGACAGTCAGAAACGTTGACTTCATTATATTTGGCATTTTGTATAGAACGAATTGCTACAGCTTCGAAACTAAAGATGGAAAATTCAGGTTGTGAAATATTTCTATATTGAGGGATGGGATATTGATAGCGAATCCGATTCCAGCTTTTTTTTCAGATGCATTTGTATAAGTATTTCTTACATCGGCCCAATGTTCGAGATAATTCTGATGAATAATGTGATTCATCAGAGGATCCTCAGTACCTATATTGTGGCTGTGTGAAATGATATAACGAGTATTAGTCCTCTAGTTGAAGAGTATCTTCGGTTTATAAAAAATGTTCATGTTTTTTGCGATGTTCATCGTAAGACGAACATAAATGAGGAAAGTTGTGAATTATTCGATATTTTTCCATTGGATCGAATATGTACACGTTCAATCGAGCAACATTGCGACGGCCAGTTTCATCCGGTCAAATTAGACTAAAAAATAAGAGTGAAGTTACATACATTTACAACAAGCTGCAAATTCATGTAATTGTTCAAAATATAGTTAAAAATCAGATTTTGAAATTCCGAATAATTGCGATGCCTCGAAAAAAATTTATTCGAGGTCAAAGGTGAAAAATCTGTAAAAAATTGGTTTTTCACGATTTTCAGGAAAACGGTAAGTTTTATCATGAAATAACTTCAGATAAAAATTGTAGATCATAAAATTCTCTACAAAAAAATGCGTTAATTTGTTTT
>WOGP01004135.1:0-14351 GCA_015342065.1 Leptinotarsa undecemlineata | reverse complement strand
TAGTGCATCAGGAGTTCTCACCACATGGTGGTACGGCCAATAAAGAATATTATTGCTTGCGAGAAGAAATGTGAAGAAAATATCCAGTATTGTAAGGAAACAATTCATGTCTTTTGCATCACGATAATGCACCTGCTCACTCGTCAGTACTTGTTAGTGATTTTTGGCTAAAAACAACACCGTAATAATTCCTCAGTCACTGTATTCACTAGATTTGGCCTCCTGCGACTTTTTTTTTCCGAGATTGAAGAGACTCATAAAAGAAGAACGTTTTGCGATGACTGATTAGATAGAAACCGAATCGTTGAGGGAGCTTGACGACATACTAAAAAGTGCATATCAGAACTGCTTAAAAAGTGCGCAAATGAACTCGCACCAGTATTCTGCAGACTTTTTAATCTGTTTTACAAGAAAGGTGTTTTTCCATCTTGTTGAAAGATTGCTCGCGTTTAGCTTTTTCCCAAAAAGGGCAAGAAAATTTTTTCCAATAACTATAGACCAGAACGCTGGCATAAGTGTATTATAAATATCTGAGGGCGACTACTCTGAAGTGGACTATACAGAAATTGATGAATATTTTTTGAGAAAATTGAAAATTCACCTCCTTTTTTGCTCAGACAGCGTATTCTGGAAATTATGTTATTTTTGTTGAAAGTTATTATATATCCTCTAAATTATTTTGTTCGACATTCAGAATTTCATTGAATCAATTTTCTGCAGATTCTTCATGACCGGACTGCTACCCGTCGGTTTCGAACTGGCAGCCGAACTGACCTATCCAGAACCCGAAGGCACTTCGGCAGGTCTGCTCAACGCGGCGGCCAATCTGTGTGGCATCATTTTCACCAATTTCTACTCTGTTATTTTCTATCACGTCGACGTCGTGTGGGCCAACATATTCATGAGCTTGATGTTGGTTGTAGGGACTATTCTTCTGGCATGCACCAGCTCAGATTTGAAGAGGCAGGCTGCGCAAGGCGAGAAAAATGGCGTACCGTGAAGGAACACATAGGAAATTGGTCTACTTATTATTTACTGCTTGAGGTTCAACCTTAGAAGTAGGAACTTAGAATCAAGCTGTAATAATAGATAATCCGTCGATTGACATAATGAATTCGTCAAAACATATTTCCGATGCAGATATTAAAAAAGCTGATAATAGCCACTTTCGAAATCATACAATAGACCCTATAGGATAGGTATTTTATTTGGAACACATGTTTTTTGTCATTAGTGTCAGTTTTCATGTTAATTGTTCATGACGTTACTGCCACTAATTATTTATGAAACTAAATAGAAAATGAATACAATGAAAACAGCAAATAAAACTCAAAATTGGACAAATAAACATCAATTACATATGAAAAATACAGAGAGTAACCAACTTAGAAAAAAAAACATGTGTTCCAAACCCAATCCTTATTCGTTTTGGTGGAATGATACAGTTAAAATATATCATCACGTTGAAAGGTAAGATCTCGTTAATCTCTAGCTAGCACATGTTTCGGCTTCTGGGGGTTGTGGTTCGTAAAGGAATGACACCTGATTCACGAATAAGCAGCTTTTGAACAAACATATCAATTAACGGATTTCATCGATCGGAAAATAAAAATGTGCTTCAATACTCATTTTGGACAGCTTTATATATTAAAAATATTGTCAATTAGCAATTAAAAAAAATGGGCATTCAAAATAGAAAAATTGGATGTTACAGAAAAATATTGCTTGTAACTCATTATGAATATTTTAATGAATTCGATTATAGGATGGATTTTTGTTTTGTGAGTTCGGACTTTCTATGTGGATTGAAAGAATTTTAAGAATCTGATCTGACTTATAATTCGTTAAAAATGGTACATTATTTCCTTACTTCAGATATTAGCAAGCATCCAAGATTTCAAATCTACCAATACATTCTACAAAATCAACAGACGATGGTTTCCACTGTAGTGTCAATTAACGATTTTTTCAATATTATATGATCAAAACTGAAAATTGAAAGATACTAAATATAAAATTATATTGACGGATATTAGAAATGTCAGCTGACAGTTTTCGAAAGTTTTGAATTAATGGCGGATTTTCAATTCAAAAGTGTCAACTGATTTTCAATTATTGTAGAAAAGTTTCAGAAGTGTCAATTAGTGATTTTTGAATGTGTCATGCGATGAATTTTGAAAATTAATTTAAGTCAACTGATTCGGAAAAAATCAAAATTGGGGGATTTGAAAGTTCCATTGGATATACTCTGATAATAATAATCATGAATATTTCGAACTCGTCCACAATTTGAAGGTTTTTTTTTTCACATAGAGTCAGTCACTATATGTGAAAAATTTTCTTTCCTTATATGAGGAATTGGGCAAATTTCGGATATGCAGTTGGTTACCTCGTTCACAGGCAGATGTGGCAATGAAAAACCTGTTGTTTGTTGTCCGCTTCAGCCTTGTTCGAGGAATGATACACTGAAAGAATTCGATTTTCAATTATGCGGAAATCATCAGCTTTATTTTGATCATAGACACTACCTTGCAGTGACGAGTGGCCAAACAGCCCGAAACCGGTCTGCAAGTCCAATAATTGAAAATCTATTGCGCCAGTTGTATCGCCAACAGCATATGCAGGAATAACTTCAGTGAAGAATCCTGCACGGACTCCTGACGGATATAATCCAACGCCCTTCGTGGTATAAGCCAGGGGAGTAGTTGTTTTCTGACAGGTGTTAGTCCATTCACCTACAGTTTAGGGAGTTGAGACTGGCCTAAACGAATTGTTCTTTAGATGATTTTATTTGAAGGATTTTTGAAATTCTAATTGACTGATTTGAAAAGTATCAATAACCAGGTTTTAAAAGTGGCATTTTATTGGTTTTAGTGGTGATAAACCCTTCAACGGATATCAATATGGTCAATAAATTAAAGGATTGTTTGAATTTGAAAGTGTCAATCAGTGAGTTCTGAAAGTATTATTTGATTAATTTCAGAATGTTATTGTTTTATCAAAACAGTCAACAGATTCAAGAGGTGGAAACTGAATGATTTCAAAAGTGCTGATTGCCCTATTTTGAAAACGCCAATCAACAGGTTTCAAATATGTCGTTACATCAATTTTAATTCAAATCAAGAGACAATCGATGGATTTTGAGAATATTAATTGACGAACTTTTCCAAATCTCCGATTTAAGAAAAGGTATTAGACTATTTTTGAAAAAGAGTCGACTGACTGCTAAGTTCGGAATATTTCAAATGACGTATTTTAAAGTTACTAATTGAAGGAATTTGGAGGTTGCTTGTTGAAAGATTTGGAAAAAATAACAATATAATCAATAATGTTTTATTCTAATCCATATTTACAAGAAACCAAGAACGATATGTTGATTGAATTTTTTGGGAAATCAGAGATTGCTTTTGGATGACGCATTTAAAATGTGATCTCGGGGTTCTAGGTATTCTACTAGAGTCTCATTATAATGCCCAGCGTCTACAGACGCAAACTCGTTGTTAGAATAGACAAATAGATAATAATAGTGGAATTTTCATGTGATCAAGTAGCTGTGAAATATACGATGTTAGTGAATTATTTAGCTGAATTGTTAGTTGAATGTAAGTTTTGGAATTGGCAGTTTAATTACTAACAGGTTTTCAAAAGTTTTCCATCCAAATTGGAAGGGGCCTATTTTTATGAGAGATAATTTTTTGGGAAAGAGGGATTTCGGCTTTCTACTTCTCTATCTTCATACAAAAAAGTGGTAAATTTACAAAGAAAAGAAGAAAGCAATTAATCCAAATTGAATCCTAGTCATATGAATCTTGTTTAAATTGAAAGTGAATATCAATTTTTGGGAAAGCAAAACTACATTTGAATTGCTCGAAAAATTATCACATTGACTGACGTAGTTATCTGAAACCAATTTAGTTCTATCAAAGTTACAATTATAATTTTAGGATATTTTGAAGACAATGAAGACCTGATAACTGCCATTTTTGGCATTATTTTTGAAACCTTTGAAACCTTCGAAACAAGTTGGTAGATTTGGACCGAATGACAGAAGCTCATAAAATTTATTTTTATCTTGTTCACCATCTTTTTGTAGATAAAACACTGATTTCTGAAACTGAATAAATTATGAAATGCTTTCGTTTTGAATTGAAATGGTTTTGTTTCTGTTTATATGCGAAAGGATAAACAGTGTAGTAATTTATTCTGCCAATTCTCATCAAACCAAACACTGTGTTTATGGAATCTCTACAATAACGTCTGACAATAAAATCTATATATGTAAAATTTCTGCTTGAAATATCGATTGATATATATATTTTTATTGTAACAGTATTTTTAAGTATTATTAGACTCATATACGAGATTGAAGATTTGGTTCAAAGTGATGGATACGAGGAAACAATTTCATGGTGAGTCGATCTGCGTTGAATAGGTACTTTTAAAGATGTTTACAACAAATAATTTAGGTTAGCATTAGTAAGATAATAATTTTTAAATATACTGCCCCGTAACTCAGTCAAAATTCATAGCTCTATTATTGATTATAATTATAAATATTCACAATAAAGATTTTATTTTCAATACGCATTTCACCACATAGCACCAGTCTAACTGAGGATGCTACTATGTAGTAAAATATGTATTGGAAATAAAATCCATATTGAGAAAATTTATCATTATTATCAAGCTAGTATTGACTATTATTTTTGTAAAATAATTTATCGATATAAGAAGTAGCTGATCAAATGAAAAAATATTTTTCATGATGACATACTATGACAATAAAATTTAATTTTGGAAGGTTACAACTATTCCAAATTCAGAGAAAAATTGTTTGGTGCCCAAACAAATAACTAGATACAATTGATCTATCGATTAAAGAAAAATATCATATCACCTTCACATAGGGACTCATGATTTCATATCTACAACTCTTGAAAACATATCTCATCGAAACATAGTGAGTGATATTCATTGTTTTATGTATTTTGTTTAAATAAAGGATGTATTTGTTAGAGGAATGAGTTTCCTTTTTCTTCAAACAATTCTACAGAGAATCTGTAGAGAAACTTCAACAGATGACGGTCTGAAAACCCGGAGCCACAAATAATTTCACTTTGTATACTTTGGACACAAACTTTGATTGTATTTTCCTCAGAGATGCTTGGAAAATCTGAGGTTCATGTTTTTTTATAGATTCCTTCTCATTGTAACTTTGCCATACGAAAAAGATAGGTAATAACAGAGGTCCTCAACAGAGGTTCTCAACAAAAGTCCTTGACCATGCTAATCTGAAAACCGGCGAGTAAACTCGATTTAGTCAGCACAGCAGGTCACATCACCAATATTTATGCTTGTGATGTAAGGATTCCAAATAATTGAGTTTGCAACCATTCCTTGCATAGTACAAAATTTCCGTATCGTTTAGGTTCGGGAACTTGTAGTTACATTCCAACGAATAGTTTGATAACGTAGAATCCGTTTTACCCAGTCTAAATGACCTTTTATGTTCAGCATATCGTTTTGAGAAATTTCGTCCACATTGTCCCACATAAAGACTATTACGTTCCGGATACTTGAGCTTATTAACTCTAGATTTCTCCCAGTTACGTTCTTTTCGTAAGTTTAAATGGAAGAATTAAATGGTGTCACATTTTAATTTTTTAGCAGTATGAAAACGTAATTAGAAGTATATCATCAAAATTGCTGGGAATTAGGTACGAAATAGAAAGGAACATTTGAAGTCATTTGATTCAGAATTTTCAGCTATGGCTGGCTACAAAGTTTATCATAGATATTGATCTTGTGTTCATACTAAAAAGCAAAGAAAATGAAGTGCTTATTGCTGTGCAAAAAAATGATGTGAACCTGTTAGGCACAACTAATTGTTTAACTTGCATTTGGGGAATTATCACGAATTTCAAATATGTCTGTTCACCACCAAACTCAAACTCATAATTATACAAAGATTACTTAGATTAGATCAGCAAAATTTATTCTCTATAAAGTGATTTCAATATCCTACAAAGAAATGAAACACAATTTGATTTCAAAAGGAACAGCAATATAAATAATTCCATTGGTCTCCTAATGGATACATATTTGTTTCAATATGTTTCCATCTCAGAATGATTCAAATATAAATGTTGGAAAAACAATTATCTTGGTCCATATATACAGCGTGTGAAAACCAAATGGAATAAATTCATTAATTCTGTTACTGTACATATTTGAAAAAATCCTGAAACACGTCAAATATAAATTATAATTTGACATTCTTCAACGTGAAAATGCCATCCTTACCTTCAACTCCCTTTGAATGACAGGTACAACACCCAATTTTTTAAAGGGAAGTATAGGTTCGAGAAATTTGTTTGAAAGATTTCTTCATTCTCAATTAAACTTCTAACATTATTTGACCGACCTAATCGCCAGCGTTATTCGTTCTTTTAAGTCAATCAAAACTGAAAGTTCAGTTTTGTACACATTGCTCTTTACATATCCCCATAAAAAAATCTAATGAAGAAAGATCAGGTGATCGCGCTGCCCATTCAATCGATCCTGGTCTCCCTATCCACTGATAATATGGTGGTGCTCCATCCTGCTGAAACCATATCATATTCACTGGAACTTGAGGGTTTCCTGGATCAAAACATACATTTATGCTATCCAATTTGAGTTCATCACTCATTGTATTGACAGCTGCTTTTTTATCTGCCCCACATGACCGAGCTCGTGGAACTGCTTCTCTATTTTGCTTATTGTTTCCTTGAGATATGGGCGGTAAATTAGGATATTTCTCATGAAATAGGCGAGCTACTAGCTGTTGTGTTCGGGTTTCATCTCTGTAACCAATCATTTGTAAAACTGTTATTTCATGCATCTAACCTTTTGTTAGACTTGAAGTTAACGAACTTTAAACTTAAATTAAAATACTGACAACTAATGTTGTAACATAAAAAACAAGTTGACAAGGCGTTTTGAAATTATTTACAGTTTTTAAAGAATACCATCCAAAAAGAACATTGCTATGGCTTTTTCTTACTTTCTTATTATCAATACCTCAACATGAAATGAGTTTTAAGTATATTGCAATAAGTTTTGAGTGTATTTTATCGAATTTCGGTTACCATATGATTTTAATTTATTTTATCTTGATTGTTGCAATAAACTTGAAAGCGATAACATTTTTGAATAGATAATGAAGAGACCTTTCAAACAATATATCGCAAGCTTATACTTCCCATTTAAAAAATTTGCGGCTGCACCTGTCACTCGACGGGGGTTGAAAGTAGGGGTAGCATTTTTCCTTTGAAGTATGTCAAATTATAATTTGAATTTGAGGTATTTATGGATTTTGTTAAAATATGCACCATAACTGAAAAAAATGAATTTATTCCATTTGGCTGTATATTAAACACCCATCTTTGTGAGACAATCAAAAAAATATCAAATTACAAATTCCACCAAAATTCAAGTATACCAGATGGACACTAGATCTCAAACACAACGCATTTATTACTCAACTACAGACAGCGCTATTTCGACCGGCTATAGGTTTCATCAGTGGTGATATGCGTTGCTTGGCTCAACTGCGTTGAGCGAAGACGACATCTATGGGATCGTCAGATAACTCAATCCTCAGATATCGAAGATAAACGATGCTCCCAAAGGCGATTAGTTGTCTTTCACTGCAGGGCAACTAGTTGCAGACTAGAGTCCAAGAACAACGCACTTATGATCCAATAAGAACAGCTATTTCGATCTGCCATAGGTCTCATCAGTGGTGTTGGGATATCTTTACGGAATTCTTTATAGTGACTTCAATCAGGTAATTTCATTACTAGTATTCATTCCAGAGGACAAAGACCATCCTCCCCTAAATTTCTCAGTTGCCACTCGGATATTTCATACAACAGAGAAACATGCAATTACAACTTCAAGAAAGCTGATTTTCCTGCGCTATACCCAGGTTGACTAGATACTGATTGGAATTCCCTTCAAAATTCTTCCGATGTGAACGCAGCATTAAATGGTTTTTACTCTCTGTTGTACGAGATGTTTCATGGGCATATTTCACATCAACCCAACTTTCAAAAAAAATCCACCATGGTATAACAATAAAATTATTCGTAAAATATAATTCTTCTTCCTAAGGAAACACATTAAAACAGATATGAAAATTACATACAAGCAATATATACAGGATTATGAAAACTGTTATCACAGATCCTTCGACGTTCTGCTGCATCTACACAGCCTCTGATTTACAATGCGATAATAATGAAACAGTAACAGATCTGTAATTAGTGTCAATTCCGTCAATGGAAGCGGAGTTTTAATAGATTTAAAAAAGTTGAAGGATAAATTTACTTGTGGCTACGATATAATCCCAAGCCTCTTAGTTGAAAATTGTGCTCATATTCTTCCCAAATCACTCCGAATAATCTTCAATTCCGTATTAGGTTTGAAAAATAAGTGAAGTCATTTCCATTTTAAAACAGATGAGATAAATGACATAAAAAAGTTTCGATACATCACCTTCATGTGTATCTTTGTGGAAGGCTTTGAGATATGTATCTATAATAGAATATCTCCTAGAGTACAAAATATAATAATCCCTTAACAACATGACTTTCTCGAAAAAAAATTTACTATAACTAATTGAATAACATTTACACAAACGATAAGTTGTGCTTCAGAAAATCAAAATATTGTAGACACAATATATACAGACTGAAAATCAATCTTGATTTAAACCTGCTGAAATTCTTTTATTCCTGTCCTACGATTCGGTCCCAGTTTGTTGAATACAGACGACATGAATCTGATGAATATAGTGCTACCACTGGGGCTCCACAGAGAAGCAACCTAGCTCCCCTTCTATTCTTCCTGTTTCTCAACGACATAGGAATAAATATGGATATTGAAATTCTATTATATGTTGATGATCTGAAGGTTTTTCTTGACAACCAAATACTATGAAATCATTTGAATAAATTAGCTCTCTGATGTTCTTCAAACAATCTTCGACTCGATTTCTCTCAATACTCTTTCAATGAACAATCTAATCATCAAAACATTTTTTGAAAGCATATTTTTGGATCGACTTCATTACTCGCTACGAATTATCTTTTATGCCATCTTTCATGCCATGATCCCTTGTTGATTGACAACTACCGACCAATAACTATTCCTAGTGTGTTGAGCAACGTAGTTGAAACATGTATCTATCAACAACTACTTCCTTTCTTAACGAAACATAATGTTATTAACAAATGTC
Source organism: Leptinotarsa undecemlineata (assembly GCA_015342065.1). Taxonomy (NCBI): domain Eukaryota; kingdom Metazoa; phylum Arthropoda; class Insecta; order Coleoptera; family Chrysomelidae; genus Leptinotarsa; species Leptinotarsa undecemlineata. The sequence continues at coordinate 5,068 of WOGP01004135.1, read as the reverse complement.
ACAATGGATTTTGCCCCGGTAGATCGACGGAAAGTGAGACTACACCTTTTTTGGAAAATATCTATAGAGGGATTGACAAATGAAAGTTTGTTGTCGCACTCTTCTTAGATTTATCAAAGGCTTTTGATTCTATAAACTTCAATATACTGGCCAAGAAACTTATTGCAATTGGAATTTGAGGTAAATTTCTATCTTGGATTATGTCTTACATGAAATTTCTAAAGATGTACGTAGAATGGGATAATGTAAACTCGAATACTTATGACTTGGTAAGTTGGAGTTCCACAAGGCTCAGTATTGGGACCGTTAATATTTTTACTATACATACATGATTTACCACAACATATGGGCACTACTTCGATAGTTCTTTTTGCCGATGATACTTCTATTTCCACAGAAGTCGACAGTCCTTTGAAACTCCAAGAAAAATTGAATGTAATAAGTAAAAATTTCTCAATGTGGTGTCGAAGAAATAGACTTATGGTCAATGCAGAAAAACAGAAAATCTGTGGAACATGTCATATACGTTATTATAGATAACACGAATATGTACCCTTCAGAACTTACAAAGTTTTTAGGAGTTCACATCGACTATTCATTGAACTGTCAATTTCAAGTCGACTACGTGAGTAAAAGACTTAATAGCAGTTTCTGTGCCTTAATGCAGCTTAAAAAAATATTGAGTGAAGAAAAACTGTTAGATGTTTACTATGCTCTTGTGAATTATGTTCTTATAATATGGTTTTATGGGGAAATGCAACAATTCTTAACAGGGTTTTTGTTGCTCAAAAACGAATAATTCGTATGCTTCACAATCTACGTCATACTGAGTCATGTAGACCTGTTTTCAAGCAAACGAAGATGTTAACAGTACTTTCTCTCTATATTTATAACTGTCTGCTCTTTGTGAAAAAAACGCGAACTCGGATTAGAAAGTAACTCTCAATGTCATAATTACGCAATAAGGAACGGGAATTTAATCAAACTACAACAACATCGTACAAAATTATTCGAAAAGACGCCATCTCTAGAAGGTTCCAAATTTTCTAATTGTCTACCTTCCGGCCTGAAAAGTGTAGCAAATTATCTCACCACCTAGGACAATCCCGCGACCTAGCAGTACCACCACCTTGTTCCAGATGCTGACAAGACAGTTCCCACAGGAGCACACATCTTCGAAGCTTCGGCTTCGCATCTAGAATCAGTCAGATTTCATTCCTCAAAGTAACAACATCTAATTTCATATATTTTCCATTGCTATTTTCAAGTTTTGTAACAATAAAAGTATTTTAAAAAAGCAATTTCAGTGCCGTCGATAGTTAATTAGCATCAATTTTAGTATTTAACGGAGAATCAGAGAAAATCTCGTAGAAGGTTGTTTTTCCAATATTAATGAATATTTTGAATATCCACATTCGCCAATCAACAAATAATATCATGTCCGGCATTACCTAAGGTGTTTTCTGGCGTTCAATCGTATTCGAGCGTGTATTCAGAAACGATTCGTAGTGACGTCATTAAGAATAAAATTCGTCAGAATAGAGTGATTCAATTTGTGTCACATGTCAGATTAAATAATGAAAACACACTTTTCAATTTCCTCCATCCTCAATTAGAATCGTATTTGTACAACTTATAATTCTGCAGCATTATTATAAACAATAATGATCAAAATAAAGCAGAAACTGACAACTGACGTAACATAACGTCAAATTCTGTTTCAAAACCAACCTCACGCTAGTTTTGAATTATCATGAATACGTTTCAAATCATAGTTGATGTGACGTCATCGTTTCAACGCAAGAAGGAATGTATTTGAATCACATACGAATACGTTTTGAATACATGAGGACCAGAAAACGCCTCTATTTCAACTGTTATGTACATGTATAAACACATTTTATTTTGAACAAGCACTCTCATGTGTTAAATTTATGCATTTTATAATACTGTTGTACTAATGTTTACATACATTTCATGTTTTTTTACCATTAACGACTCCTTTATCATTGTGAAGTGATTATTTCAAAATATAAAGATATTGTATTGTATTGTACCGACTGAAAACGAGTGCCTCGAAGTGGTAACTTGTAGTGGTAAAGGAACAATTCCTTCAGGCCAGTCTTAACTCCCTACACTGTAGGTTGATGGACTGACACCTATCAGAAAACAACTACTCCCCTGAATAGATAGATAGATAGATTTATTTGACTGTTTTACGATAAGTTTACAGCATGCCATATATCAAAAATGGTCATAGAGAGACGTGGCATATATAAATGAATAAAAAAAACTTTTGTTACATTTAGTTTTAAAAGGACAGCACAATATAGTATAACGTACATATTAAAAATATGTTGTAAAGTAACATACTTCACAAATATGAATATATCAGTGAAGGACTATTGTTCAATATATCAATCAATAGATTATTACCTATTTAAAAATTCATTAATACTATAAAACCAGTGATCTAAAAGTACATTTCTGATAGTCCTTTTGAATTCAGAATTATTCAGTGATCGCATCTCTGAAGTCAATACCACGAAGGGTGTTGAGTTATATCCGACAAGTATTAGTGCAGGATTATTTACTGAAGTTATTCCTGCATATGCTTTTAACGATACAACTGCCGCAATAGATTTTCAATTATTGGAACACACTTGCAGACCGGTTTCGGGCTGTTTGGCCACTCGTCAGTGCTAGGTAGTGAAGTCGATGATTTCCGATGATTGAAAATCGACTTCCTTCAGAGTATCATTCTCCGAACTAGGCTGAATCGTACAACAAACAACAGATTTGCCATCGCCCCTTCTGCCCGTGAACGAGGTAACTAACCGCATATCCGAAATTTGAACAATTTCTCTTATAAGGAAATGGTGCCTGTTTGTTGATATTTATTGAGTTTTTGATCAGAAATTCAGTCACAATGATAGCCTTGTGAAAAAGTGCCGTTATCGTGGCTCTCTCTCTCTCTCAGACTCTAACGATAATTTTCAGCCACTATTTCCTTAACTTTAACTTAAGTCAAGTTCATTTGAGAATGTTGATGGTCTACCAGAGCGAGGCAAATGTTCCACCGCTTAAAAGTGTACTGCACCACTCATGAATTATTTTTGAAGAAATTGGAGAACTTACAGATGAAAAATTAAAAGACTTTCTTCTTTTTTGAAAGGGTTACACTGTTTTTTCAATTCTTTTATAAGCAGACCTAATAAAATAATATTCAAGTTGCTCCAGTGCAAGTTCTGTATTTTCCATATCTGATTTTTCAAAAGTAGCTGATAAAATAAAGATATAAATAGGTGCGTACTGCGTTGAACAACAGTCTTCTTAGAAACTGCCCCCCTTCAATTTAAAATTGGCATTTCTTTTGATTATTTATATTATTTACTGGGGAAAAATATTGATGGTTAAACCTACCCAAATACAAAACACGATAATAGTAAGATTAAACTGAACATTGAAAAACTCATTCAATTATCAACCACAGCCAATGTCCTTGGGAATAATAAAAATTAGCGAAATGTAATCAAATTCACAACTAAGTGTGAATTAAAAAAGAAGAAACAGTGGTTCGATACGTGTATTAGTTTTTTCACCGAAATCAAAAGGAAACATAAGGTAATTGGCAAATTGCATCATAATCAGAGTGGCCCCACTGGGAAGAAACATCTTTTCTCAAGACAGGTATGTTGAAAAATAAATGTTATTTTGTGTGAGTATGCTCATTATAATTTTCACCTTACTTTTCGTCAAACTAGAGAAAATATTTCTGTGGCGGCCTCAAAAAGCAAAAGTTTCATATCATTTCATTCTCGGAATAAATTCCTACAGTAACGATGACATTAAAGGATTTTTCCTGTGTTTTTTTTTGTGTAGGCAGTAGATTGGAACATTTTTTGAATTCGAATATACGAGTGGTGTACTGTATTATAATAGGGATGTGAGTAGCGTTTTTTGCAGAAAATCATGCATCTAATTTCTTTCGGCAACCAGGACTAGGTAAAAATAACCTTCGTCGACTTCATCGAATCCAAGCATGCTATTTTTATGTTGGTGAAATCAATCAGTGCGCTTTTTCCAATTGTGTTGCATTGGCAAAAGTGTACTGATTCAAATGACCCTCATTTCAATTAAATTGAAAGTTCAAAGTAAACTCATAAAAATGGACAAAATTTCTGAAACAACCTTACATATACTGGATTGTGAATCAGTGTAGAATACTAGTCAAATATAACCTTGCATGGAGAAACATATTTCCAAAAGTATTAAAATGTACGCCCTAAGCATACCCTGAAGCTACTGGATTCCATCCAGGAAACAACCACCCGCCTGATTGGAGAAGCGAACATCACTTGCAACCTTGATAGTCTGGAACATCGAAGATAAATTGGAGATTTGACTGTCTTCTATAGATACTTTCACTAGAAGTGTTCAAGTTATTTATCACATTTGATTCCACCAAGAGCGGTAAATATCAGTGATACGCGAAGGTCTGTGGCTGCTCATCGTTATGAGATTCGACTCAGTACAACGCGAACTTCACTGTTTAAGAACTCTATCATCTGGGAAACTACGTTTTTGTGGAATAAACTTCCTGGAAACGTTTTTCCAAATGGATCCAATGTGAATCAATACTTTCGCTCACTTAAAGCGCATTAAGGATTTTCCTGTAGTGCTTGTGTTTTGTCCTTAAAAAACGTAGTGGGATCTCAGTGATATTTTAGTGATATCTGAAATGCACGTGATGAGTACGTATCAAGATGTACGTACTGTCGAACGTCCAGAAATATACGTATTCAACACATTCCTGATTGGTCCATGAACTTAAAGCTTCAAAATGGAATGGATGTGTAACGTGGCCGGTTCAAAGAATGAAGTGAATATTTTAATGTTTAAATTTCGCAGGCTACATTACATTATACATTAGATTAACAATTTTAGAAATTTTTTTTTTGTTGTACACTCGTCTTGAATATATGTTCAAAGTTTTAGCTGTGTAGCATGTTTGTTGCTGAGAGGCACAAAAGTTAGAGAAATGGAATTGAGTATTCAAAAACAAATA
>WOGP01004134.1:0-12016 GCA_015342065.1 Leptinotarsa undecemlineata | reverse complement strand
ACTTAAAAATCTTATTAACAGAAATGAAAAATAAAAATAAAGATTAAACAATTCCAAACCAAGTTATGTCACGACGTTTCGATTGTTAGTATCCACAATCGTCTTCGGGTGATAACTGGACTTATTTCTCCGAGATACGACCATTTATAGGCCATTCGAGTGCTTTCACCTATCTTCTCTTCTCCTCTCTCATTGGTTTTAGCAGGAGATGACCGTTTGGCGGGAGATGGTCGTTTTTCGTTTGATTAGAAATTTCCATATTTTACGTATCTCTACGCAAGCTTGACTGAATGCGTTGTTGGACAATATATACGCGCCGTCTTTGAATTTTCCCCTAAACCAGTGTTCCCCTTTGTGGATAATTTCAGCTTGAGCCCACTTGATATTATGTTGATTAGTCCAAATATGCTCTGCTATTCCGGATTTATTGGTTTCCTATCGCTGTGTGTGTTTCTTGTGCTCAGCAAAGCGAACTTTCAATGGCCTCTTAGTTTCACCGATTTATGATTATTTCATGATTTGTATTTTGGAAGTGTTAAATATATTGGTTCCAAATTTAACGTTCGAAATTTTGATTATAAATTGGAAATTTCGACTTCAATGTCGAAATTTCGACTTCAAACTTCAAATCACGATTATAAACTCGAAATAACGACTTTAGATTCAAAAACACGAAATTGAACTCGAAATTTCAACCTCAAACACGAATTCATGACTTTGAACACGAAATCACAAATTTGAATTCAAAATTTCGACTTTGATTTCAAAATTTCGACTCTAAACTTTCGAAATTGAGACTGAGTCATCGGAGACAACTCAGGATGTATGAAACTCTGAAGAAGCCAGCCACTCACGCCAGCGAAATATCAGGAAGAAATTCCTAAAAATTTACGGCATTCAAATCCGACGGTCTTCAGTATAGATCATCTGTGTTATCCATAAAACGTCGAGATTACGAAACTGAATAAACCTGTGCAGTTGTCAAATATTCCACTTCATGGTGCACTGTTTGGAACCTTTGCTGTAGTAATGAATATAACTGGAGATTTTTCCTAACACCAAACCGTTATTTCATCACCTCGACACGTGTTTCGATCAACAAGTATTCATCTTCAAGATCTTCCTTACATTTTAATAGTCGCGTAGATATACCATATTTCTGGGACAACTTTCAGGATTTTAAATTCAAGTTTATACGAGCTTATTTCAGTATGGCCAGGAATCCAGACCAGATACAATCTGTTTAGTCTTCCTATCGAGGAGATTTTTTTTGCAGTTTGCTACATTTAGACGTTGCTTAGTAGGAACCAAGAGCTTTCAACGCCGCTTGACTATCGGAGAATATTTTTATTGACTTGTGAGTGAGGTTGGACTTATCCAATCTCTCCGCACACAATTCAGTAGCGTAAATTTCGGGTTGAAATACATCCGCATAAGTTCCTAGGCAGGTAGATAACCCTGTCCTGAGTCTGCGACTGAAAATACCTGCACCAGAACCGGAAGGTGTTTTTGATCCATCTGTGAACCAACAACTACCTGCTCTTAATATTTCCTTGTCCCGCAGGATCCAGTCCTTTTTACTCGGGAATAGTACTTTATGAGGCAGTTCGTAGTTGACAGTTGGAGGCATAAAGTCAGAGGTCATTTTCAGAATGCTGTGACTTCCAATGTCAACCAACAGTCTGTTGCACTCTGCATTGAATTGATTTGTGATATTGGCAATTTGCACAAATCTGTATGCAGATCATCTAGCCTCTCTTTCCACAAAAATGTGGAAAGGAGGTAGATCTAGAAGGACCTCCATGGCCGCTGACGGTGTGGTACCGATAACACCACTTATAGCCAAACAAGCCTGTCTCTGTGAGCCAGAGAGCCTTCGGCCACTAAGCTATTACACTATAACTGTTCATTGACCTGGCAATCATCACATAAATCCAATGGATTTGTTTTGGACCTAAACCACAAGTTTTACCACAAATCCTTCGAAAGTTGGATCCGAGCCCTCATTGATTACAGACAGCCCCTCCCTTAGTATATAATCAAAGAGTAACTCACCCCTACGGTTTATATTTGTGCTGCCCCACGCTGCCCCATTACTATCTGTAGTTTATTCCTTTTGCTATAGTCGATAAGTCGTCTAACAGCAAGAGGAGGTACAGTCTCCGAATTTCCCGGAAAGTAGGCGGAGCATGCGATAAAATTCGTCTTACCCTTCTTACTCGATATGGAAATTTGGATGGCTACCACGTCTTGGGTGCAGAAGCCTGTAAGCAAAAAATGGTTAATACCTTTCCTGATTAGCTTGGTTTAACCCCAGGGCACGCTATTACCTCATCAGGTACTCCGGTTACTCGGCCTGCATTTCCTGTCCATGGTTCCTACAGGAAAGCAAGGTCAATTAATTCATTCTTGAAGTTTTTTCCAAGGACGTATGAAGCGGCCTTGGCATGTTGTAAGTTTGCCTGCAAACACTTGAAGATAACAAGTGTTGTCGCAAAATTAGAACTCCTCGACCCTAGGAGGGAGAAGATGAGGGGTTCTTAAGGACACCTCCACCCTCCTCTCCTGGGATCGAGGGATGTGTAGGCTCAGATGATGAGGTGAGGACACCTGCTGTCTCTAAGTTGCCTGCTGATTTATTGGATCTCTTTGACAAGACGATTTTCGTCTTCGCTCTCAGAGAGCTACGTCCAGCTTTCTTTCACGATTTACTCGACGAGACGTTGGCCGTCTTCGTCTCCTGAAGAACACCTGTTTTCCAGGCCTCGTGCTGGGTGTGAGCCGGTGGTTTACCCCTATGTTTGGGTGGAGGTTTGGTTAAACTCCTCCCCATGAGTGGATTTCCACACGGTCCCGCTTTATTTACTCTAACGGGTGCACTAGTGTGACTCGTTTGAGTAGTTTCCTGCTGGGAGGATGCCCAGGTATTAGGGCGAAATGAGACCTGTACAAAACCAAAATGTGGTCTGAATCCCGTTTCGTCAGCATGGTCATGGATCCATCGTCTACAGCGGAGGTCTATGTTTGACCAGGGCCTAACTTTTTCTTGTGGATGATCGTCCACTTCGAAGTTGACAGACGATGGTTCATTTTCCTCAATCTAGTGAGGGCCTGTTCGGGGGTCAATCTATGACTGCCTCCGTCAGGTTGGTAAGCAACATAGATGTGTGGCTTACCAACAGGACATCCAACCCGCCTAGAATATAGTGTACCTTACAAATGTCCTGTTAGATCGTTGGCTTCAATTTGTATTTCAAATACGTATCTTTTGAATTCATGAGAATATGTAAATGAGTGGAATAATAATACTTATTTTCGGAAAATTGGAAAATTCGGTCCGAAATTCAGAACCAGGTATAGAACACTCTGAAAATGTGGAATTTATTATGGAGTGGGACATACATATTCAGAATCTCAAAAATAAACCAAGAGAACCTATATTTAAATAAGGTACCGATGGTAGCGGTATTTATGAAACTCGATTCCCTTACAGAAAATTTAATGATTAAAACATTCAGTCGCCATCCTCCTCTTGACTTGCGAACGGTTCAAGATATCGAAGTCGAACAACATTTTTTCAATTTTTTTATCACAACAGTTTTGGCACTTTTGAATAAAAACTTCTCCCTGGTTTCACACCACTTATTGCAGAGAGGGTGCTTTCAACTTTTTTTCGAATAGAAAGGGAGGTCATGTGACCCTTCTTTTGAAAGGTATTTTCCTTTTCCATTCAACGACTTTACTGTTTTGAATTAGGATAACTAGTTGCGGAGTTATTGGTGTAGAATTGAAGACTGGGAAAAATGATAGTACACAACTTTGCAACCGAAAGAGAATTGAAACAGCCCCAACGTTAGATATCGACCAGCCTAGGTGTGTGCGGAGAGATTGGAAAGAACCAACCTCATACAGGAGCTCTTGGCTCCTGCTGAGCAACGTTTAAATTGGTAGCAAATTGCCAAAAACGACTCTTCTCGATAGCAAGACAACAGATTGTCTCTAGTCTAGATTCCTGGCCATACTGGCCTGGAAGGCAATGAGGCTGCTAACTCCTTTGCAAAGTAGAGCTAGCTCTACTTTGCAGCTAAAGCTGTAAGCAGCTTTATCGGGCCTGAACCTTTCATTGGCATCGCTTTAAGCTTTGCCAAACAAAGATTGAACACCTGGATGGCAAGAAGATTTATGGACTTTTGGCAGAATCTTCCTGGATTGGCTCACTTCAAGGCGTTTATTCACCCTTCGAAGCTTGATTCCAAACAGTTGTTGGACTACAGTAAGGATTAAAAACGATGACTAACACACCTTCGTACATGTCACTTCTATTTGAATCATCATATGCAAGGACTCGGACTGTCGGAAGACAGTGTGTGTCGCCTCTGTTTGGAAAATGATGAAACAGCAGAACACATACTTTGTGCATACCCCGCTGGGAACCTAATCAGGTTTTTAGAGTTGAGCACAGCCGTACTTTTATCATCTGAACTGAAAGACCACTCACCATACAAACTAATCGGCTTCGTTAAGAAGCTGGGTTTATTTGATCGAGTGTGAATAGGTGTGAGCTACAATAAACCCTTGCGGGTTACGGTGGAGGGTCGAATAAATCCAGTCACTTTGGACCTTACCCAATCTAACCTAGTTATCACAAGCTATCGTATTTAGAAAAAAATTTAACCAAAGTATTTGACAAAAAAGTGAATTTATGTTTTCGACCCCATATAGGATTTTTTTAACGATTATGTACCTATTTAAAGATCCATACTGTGTTATCTAGTAACACGTGTTAACTTGGCGGCTGTCACTATTGATACTGATAATTCGTTCATTCGCTTTGGTACAAATTTTGAAAAATGTTTCGCGGCAGATCGTCAGAGAAAAATACAGAAGCGATGCATACTTACGTAGACTGTTCATGGTATTGAAATTCTCGATTATTGGAAAATTGGAACTCATTGCCTAGAAACTTCATTATAATGATTTAAATGTGATGTATATTTTGCGTACGCAAAAAATGTTCACTAGGCCAACATTATAAACAGCTATCTTATATCCATGATAACACATACCCATTCAATAAACATGGCTGATAAGGATGAAATTACATTAGTCCAAAATACGCGAAGTGTCGAACGAGGGCGAAAAAAAACAAAAATAAAAAATCACACAATGAGTGGAGTTCTCTGAAATATCCAGTGCTTTAGGGGGCATTCATTATTAACCAGACATGCAATTCCACTAAAAACATCGATAACGACCACCGACCAAAAAACAAAAAAGTCGGATAAAAAACAAAAACATGTTCATTTGGAATGAAAGGGCCAATGCAGATACACCGGTTAGCATCGGGGTGACCAAACACATTCGGTAGAAAAAATACGGTTCGTGAGAATGAAATGGCACGGTTCAGGAATGATTTTTTTATTGGTTACCAACCATACAATAAATACTGAAGCGCATCTATGTGTGGTTGGAGATTTATTATTATTTTTGAACAAAGTCAATTCAGAAGTTAGAAAATATAATTTGAAATTATATCAAAATGAATCAAATCTTACAATCCTGTCTTAAATATTTTCATTATCGGAAGGTTGTTCTCGTATACGGTATACAATATTTTTTCCTATTATGTTCATATTGGGTATGATTCTTCACATTCTCGACAAAAAACAATTCAAACGAGTCCAAACAAGTCTACCCTTACATCAAAGGTAATAGAAACACTATCAAAACACCGACATATACGGGACTGTTAAAAAATAAGCTGAAAATTAATTCCGATTAAAAAATATCCATTTTGTCACCAACTTTTATTTAGTCTACATCAAGGTAGTCCCCTTCATATATGAAACACGTTTTTTCTAATCCTCGAAGCACTTTTTGGTATGTTCTTGAGTTATCGGTTTTCATCTCGTCAATCATCGCAAAAAGCCATCGTTTATTGATTTCTTCAATCTTGAGAACAAAAAAAAGTCGCAAAGGTCCAAATCTGGTGAATACGGAGGCACGACGATGTTGTTTTTGAACAAATAATTACAAGCAGTAAAGAGTGAGGAAGAGAAAGAGCCATGAAATGTTTTTCCACAAACCGAACGCTTTTTTCGTATTACTTCTCGCAAGAGGCGCATAACTTCAAAATAATACTCCATACTGACCGTATGACTATGTGGCAAGAACTCCTGAGGAAATGCGATGCGGTAATCGGGGAAAACAGTGTAAGTAAAACTGTGACATTTAATTGAACTTGGGTTGCTTTTCGTGGTCTTGGCTCTCTTGTACTCTTCCATTGTGACGATTGGACAATGGTTTCGAAGTCATATCCATATACCCATGATCTGGTCTAGATCACCAATGATGATAGTCAACAATTCCTGAACAATGTTCTTGCGACGGATTTTTGGTCAAAATTCAGCAATTTTGGAACGAACTTTACTGCCACACGCTTCATGTCCAATATTTCCGAAAAAATTCGACGATTCTCTTAGTTAATTCATTAATCCCAACTAGGAACTTTATATTTTATAAGAGTTGCGAATACTTTTCAGAGAAACAAATTATAGAACTTTATTTCTCCCAGGAACATCTATGACTAGGAACATCTATGACTAGGAAATTGGCTCTGTTTTATAAAGCACAAGTTCTCAAATGTTGATATCAGTTCCATTCTTTCGTATGTCATCGGTTTTCAAATCTGGCATGATTTTATCCGTTCAATGATCTATCTATTCGTCTTATTAACAATGATCTTATCTAGTATCATTTTGTTTTCGTTTTCGCTTCTTCCGCTCAAAATATTCCTTTATGAAAGAATCATAGCCCATTATATAGTCCAGAGCAAGCATAATAGAAACTGTTCTCCATTTAACCACAAAACACGCAACTCAGACTAAATTTTATATGTTTCTTGGAATTCGAGCTTCGAGTTTGTTTTCGAAACTCAATCAAGTCTTTTGTTTCTGTTTTTGAAAACGCAACTACTCGCAAGCGAGTCCGTTTCGTGGAAATCCGCCTTTATTTTCGATTTTAGGATAATTTCTTGATAGTCATCCATACTGTACGGAATATTCTGTGAATACATTATATTTTATATGGTACTAGTATTATGTTGCTGTATCGCTGCTGTTCCAATGTTTTGACAAAATCAGAATCAACGAACTTAGGCGTGTGCAGCGTTATAGAACAGTGCTATCAAAAAATTGTTCTACAGCGCCATCTAGTGGCAAGTAAAACAGATTCATAAACATTTCGGCAGCTACTACTATGAAATTATTCTAACACTTCTAAAAAGTAGTTTTGTAAAGATACTTATAAAATAATCTAAATAAAATTGTATGAGCATTATAAAATATAATGCAGCATGAAACGATAATCATAAAATAAACAAGTGTTCAAAATGTTTTATCAAAGGTACGAGACGTAATTTTGTATTGGACACCAGGAAAATATGATACATATGTGACCAAATAAAAACCAACATATAGAAAGGTTGAAGCCATTCTAATAACTTCACTTTTGAACTTATAAAACCGTCAAAGATGGTTTTCAGCTGTAAATATCACCATATGTATATGCGGTATTTCATATTTTCAACTCATCTGATGTCAGTTTTCCAAATTGCTAACATTTCAAAATGGCGTCGTTCTATAAAATAATTTGGTATCAATAGCAAGATTTCGACGTATTTTAGCTACTATGTTACCCCTATAAAACTGTTGAGAAACACCTAGTTCTAGAACTGATGGTATTGCGGTAGAGTCGGACTAATTTCAAGGCTATAGATTTCTACAAAAATGCTTGTACGAAGATATGATTCACCTAAAATGTGAATAAATATTATCTGCCGGGATGTTTTGGCTAAGAAACTTCTTCCATCGATACAAACTGAGGAGAGAAAAGTATCTTCTGTATAATTCAGTGTTCATATAGAAGCATTTGTTTGGAAATAATTTTTTCTTTCGTGTAATTCAATGTTCATATGAACGTAACTGTTTCAGGAGGACTTTTTTTCAGTTTGTGCCTGAAAGTTACTTCTTTGCAAGATCCACACATCCATGTATAGAGTTAATTGTTTTCAAATTGATTACTTCCTTCCTTTCTTTGGAAGATTACCTTATCCTTTTTTTGTATCAAGATGGAGTAGTAGAAAGCCAAAAACTTTCTTTCCCAAAAATTAATCACTCCTAAAAATATAACCCCTTTAATTCAAATATAATTTTCCTTTTCAACTTTCGGATGGCCATATCTTTGAAAGTAGAACGACGACCGACAAATGTGAACTTCAGAGTGCCTGTAAAAATCATCAATATAAAATAAAAAAAATGGATTTTGGAATGTTTCCTACATGGTAACAGTGTATGGCAATATCTAGGTGGAGCGATAAATTATTCCAGATAACTGACAAAACGTTCGAAGCTTCCGCGGTTGAGGTTTTCAGTGTTCAGTGCTTTACGTTTCCTACCTTTATCGAGTTCGTTGTATAACCTCCCCGTGAAGGTTTTTGACAAAATAGTTTAGGCTTTTGCGGCCGAGGTTTTCAGTGTCACTATTTTTCCGGTTTGAAGGCCGTAGATTTTTGAAATTTCTTCTTGACGTTCCACTGGCGCGAGTGGCTAGCTTTTTCAGAGGTTTTAAACACTCTGGATTAATATTCGATGACTGATCGGATATTAATCCATGTGACACTATTTCAGATCATTGTTTTCAAGGTATTTTACGCATAAAAACCTGCTGTGGTCAGCAGGTTTTGGTGGTGCTTGGCGTTTCGTCTACTACTGCGGTAGACATTATAAAAGGTGATGAGGTAACAGTCAAAGTGTTCGAGTTGTTCTCAACGCAGAATTAGCAACGCATTTTTCAACTAATTTTGTGAAAAAATCTCACGTTAATTATTTTCCATTTAATCACTCTTTATATTCCAATCAATTATTATCACAATCAACAGCTATATAAAGTTCCTCGGTTTCATTAAATACATAGTCGATTAGCGCACACGACCATGGCAAGGACAAGTTTATTGGTGTTTTGCATTTGTTTCATTAATGGAATGTGAGTATATGAGTGATTTCTAATCTGAACTCGTTGAAAATTGAAATCATCATGTTGCTTTCACAGTCATTGAAATTTTTGATCTTTTATTTGTAACAGATAAACTTCACACTTTATCTTGAAAAATTACATAATCAGCGAGTATAAATTTATAAAAAAATTGGAACGAATTTTGATACCTCCGTCTTACACCCAAAATTTTCATATGATTCTCATTAGGTAAGAATTGAATTGTTGAACAATATTAAAAATGAGGCTCTATGATAGATCTAAAATGCTATTTCATTTTCTATGCTCAATAAAAGTGTAATTTGTATAGCAAGTTTTCCATAAATATATATACACCTGTTCATTGAAGTGAGCATCTGAAAATACCCCTAAATATTCATATTTTGAAACAATTTCAATTCTTTCATAATAATGGCGGAGGGTGGGTAGATAAAAATTTTGTATTTGCCGGTGTGAAAAAAACATAAGTTTTGATTGATTTGGATTCAGTTTCGACTGACTGAAATTTCCCACGAATCCGATATACCTTTGTAGATAATAATCGACAATTTTATATACTGGATTTCCTGTTATATGAATCAATGTGTCATCTGCAAATACCTAGTTGTATTTTACAATTTTTTATGATTTTACATCTTCACATTTTATCTTTTAAGGAAAGAGATACCGAATCATATAACTTTTAGGGCACTATTCTCATACTTACATTATGAAATGAAATCATCTGAAATCATATGAATATGGTGAACAAAGCAAATATCAAAACAATCACCCTTTTGTTGATTTCACATTTTTGACTGGGTATAATCTAGGTACTGGTGGAAAAAATTACACATAGTAGTCATGCAAAAATCATTAAATTATTTCAAAGAACAATTTGAAGGTTGATTTCATCAAATCAACATGGAAATATAATTTACATACTATAATATCTGGGATGAAAACTCTCGAGCCTAAGAAAGAAAAACTCGTTTTTTTTTGTTGAAAATTAGGTTTATTCATCAACTTAGTCTCCATCACGAGCCACACAATCATTCCAGAGCCGCTCTAATACCACTTTTGTAGAACGATTTATATGTTGCCCAAAATAGACCACAGTTTCAGCAATAACCTCTTCATGTCAGCGAAATTTCTTACTTTGAGGTCTGCGAACAGCCAGTAGTCCCTGGAAATCAAATCTGGCGAATACGGTGGATGTGGGAACAATTCAAAGTTCAATTCATGTAGTTTTGCCATTGTATTGATTGACTTATGTCACGGAGCTTTGTCATAGTCAGATGCTCATGCAATATAAATGCAACACGTTATTTTGATATCTTTACAATGTCAGATAACACTCAAAACTTCACTTTTCGATCATTCAAAATGACTTGTAGATTTTTTATGTTTTCTGGTGGTTTTACCTCATTTGGACGTCTCTACGACCACGTTTGAAGTCAGCAAATCAACGTCTATTTGTTGCTTCTGATGAAGCGGAGTCCTTATAACACTTTTCTAGACATTGCCTCGAAGAGCAATTTTCCCATCAAAAAGCAATGTAAAATTGAAACACGAAACTGTTTTTGATCCATTGTTTAGGTAGAAAATAACAAAAATAGAGTTACTCTCAGCACAATAACTCACAAATTCACGAGTGAAATATCATGAGATTCCAACAGCTTTCTTTTGAAGGTTATTACTATCTGAAAAAGTGGTGTATGCATCAAGACTGACACCATTAATGTATCAGGTCCAAGACTTTACATTCCATGTAGTATAAATAGCCAAAAACTTAAAGAATATCAGGCATTTAAAATTAGACTATTGTTGCCCGAGGAAGATCTTCTAAAGCAAAACACTGTCGCGATTTTTGTAAAATCTGTTGTAGTGAAAATCACCCAGAGAACTGTATAAGTAACTTTTCACTAAATATACACTGCATGAAGAAACTGTTGTTGAGCATTCTCTTGATACTGAAAAATCAGTGAAGATTATTCAAGACTTTTGACTCTGTAAAAAACAACGCTAATTTCAAAAACGCCGTGAAAGTGAATTTCATGTAATACGATAATAAAATAATTTAAACTGAAATGAAAGAGTTTTTTATATACCTCAGTTAAAGCGCTAAGTTCATGAAGCTCTAAAATTATGTTGTATACATAATAATGAAAACGGAACTTTCAATTAATCATACATGTTGATGTATTTCTTATAAACGACGAATCAGCGAGTGCAATGAAATAATTGATAAACAAAACCACCTCATCACAGACATGAATGAATTTTAACATATCAGTTTTAATGACAATTGATAGAGTTATGTTATTTATATTTATTATACACAGTTGGACTGGAATTTCTTGAAAATGTTTTTGTTGCAGATTGAGCTATGACCTCAATGATAACAAATTTCCAGATGATTTTATGTTTGGCGTAGCTACAGCTGCATATCAAATAGAAGGTAATCAATAACTAACGCTGATGTTCAAAGGTAAAACACATACAACGAAACTTATACGGTATACGACTTCCGAATTTCTCAAGATTGAATTAAATTAACCGCTTCATTTGAGGTCAGCAACAACCAAAACGGGATAGTTGAGAACTGGCTTCACATCAGATTACTATTTCATTCTGGTTCTAAGAGTTCCTAGAAGACAAACCAAATTTCAGGATCCAATATGGGTTCCAAAATACAGATGAGAAACGATAACATTCTAGGGTGGCAATTTACTGCATTACTGATGGAAAGTGTGTACATAACTCTCTCCGCAACGCTAGAACCCTTAGTAAGACTGTGGATGGGTTCTGGTGGAGAGGTATATTTAAAAAGGGTACACGGTAGCGAACCCAGATTGACACAGGTCACCTAACCTAATATAACATAACTTAACCGTGTTAGGAATCACACGTTAAAAGGTAAGACCTCGTTAGTCCTTAGCTCGCACAAGTTTCTCAACTTCTGAGAGTTGTCGTTCGTATGGGG
>WOGP01004132.1:0-14355 GCA_015342065.1 Leptinotarsa undecemlineata | reverse complement strand
ATTTTTGTAGCTTGTGTGATTTTCACGATGCTGTTTTCACCTCTGATTTCAAGAGCTTGAAGACTGGGTAAGTTTTTGTTATTCATTGAAAAGGCTAAATATTTTGTTTTAGAAAAATTTATAGTCAATAGTTTGAAATTGAGCCAGTCAAAGATTGATTGTTTTGAAATCATCTTGTGCTTTAGTGCTGAGCGAGTTCCAGTTTTCGGCTTCATAAAAAACTGCTGTGTCGTCTGCGTAGCTTATAATTGCCCCATCAGTGTGGAGATTAATCAGGTTATTAAGATATAATGTGAAAAGAATTGGACAAAGTACAGTGCCTTGAAGTACGCCAAACTTCATCACTTCTTATTTACTTACAGTATTACCTACTTTGACACACTGCTTTCTCTCACTCAAGTAACATTTTATGAGAGTTAAACACGTTTCATGAATACCTAAATCTTCTAGAGTGTTCAGGTGTTCATTATGACTGACAGTATCGAACGTAGAATAAAGATAGACTGAACATGCTGCATATTGTGATTGATACATTAATTTGTTTCAAGGTTTGTTTAACAAAAAAACTTGTTTTGGAACATACTTCAAAACTTCATTCAATAAATATAAGTTTCAATTTTGGGTCATTAACTCTTACGAAATAAGATATCTTCGTTTATTTCGAATTTCTTATTGCCAAAAATAAAATCGTGAGCTATTTCGTTATCAGTATATTTACAATTGAGTTTAGTTTTGTTTATCGATAATAATAGTGAAAATAGAGCGATCAATGAAATTCGTCGCACGAGAATAGTGAGAAAATGATAAGGTCAACGACCATTTCGCGAGTTATTTCGAAAACGTATTTTTGTTTAATTTTTTTTCACGCCACGAGATCATAATGTGAAATATGCGTGGAAGATTAAATTGGAAGCTAGTAAAAGCTGGCAAGAAGAAACACAGTTTGTTAAATTCAGAAGGAAACTTAAGAATATCTGACAGAGTATACATTGGGAAGAAAGAGGATAGAAACTAGCGTTAGTCAAGAAGCTCAATCAAAAATGATTTTTATCAAAGTTTCTCTAGAAAAAAAAATCAATTATGTGACAAATTCAGAATAATTGAATTTACAGGCAAGTCATTTTATTGAATACTGTAAAAATTCATATTTGCAATTTCTTTCCTTATTTGTCATGTTGAAGCTTTGTGTTACAGTTTGAAAATAAATTCCATTTCCACTTCATTGATTTTGCCACACACTATACTGCCAATTTATACACGAGATTATTATCGCAACTGAGTACTCTCATCGTCTTTTAACGCTCATCTAGTGGGCCGGACCATATCGAAGTTTAGAAAGCTTTTCTTACATTTGACAAGTTGTAACTTATTTCAAAATGCAATATGTATGTATGATATTGTTACAAGCGTTTTGTCCGTTTTGTTGTCATGTGTTTTTAGCTCCATGTCTCAATACTATATCTTGGTATATACTGCTTCTATATCTTGGTATATAGTGATCGATAGAGAATTTTGTACTGTATACATTGATGTTGCCAATTTTATTTATTTGCCTCTTTTCAGCTTATTACTATATGATATTTTCAAGCGATTTTCGGCCAATGTTTCTCTACGAATTCAAATTGAACCAACACGCTCCCAAAACATCCCGAACAATTACCCAGGCATTCGGCAATGCCTGTTCATGTAAAAGTATTTGTTTCGAAAGTATTTTTTGTTCTTTCGTGTAATTCAATGTTTATATGAAAGTAGCTGTTTCAGGAGGACTTTCTTTCAGTTTGTGTCTGAAAGTTACTTCTTTGCATGGTCTACACATCCATGTATAGAGTTTCTTATTTTCAAATTGATTACTTCCTTCCTTTCTTTGGAAGATTCCCTCATCCCCCCTTTTTTTGTATCAAGAATGGAGTAGTAGAAAGCCAAAAACTTTCTTTCCCAAAAATTAATCACCCCTAAAAATATAACCCCTTCAATTCAAAAACCAAAACTTCTCAAGTAGTTGTCGCTACTTCCAGCCCCAGACAAAAGTCACTATCAATATCCATTATACTGCTGTACTTAAGACTTTTCATATACAGTACCTTGAAAAATAAAAAGATTGTATTTTGAACGCTAGTATACGATTACGCTAGTTTCAAACATTTCTATATGACTAATTCACTATAAATTTCAATACGACAGATATAACAATATATCTCAGTTTATTTCAAGGAAAAATGAAAATCAATAATTCCAAAATGTTTAATAGAGACAATTTTCGGACAGTAGAATATCATTTGTAATTATTTGGAACATAAAATCTGAAATAATTTATATGATTGTAAACTTCATTTCATTACTGAAACAATTATTTATCAGGTACTAATATTCTGAATAGTTTATAAAGTGATGAGCATATCAAATCATCAAAATGCAAATACAAAAACTGCTTGATTTGCATTTTCTTAATAAACATTATTAGAAAAATTATATATTTACTAGAATTTTTTTGCTGATGACGAAACTTTATATTTTGAAAATGTTATATAATTTTTGATTGCCGTTACTAATTTTATGTTCATCACTTCAAAAGATCAAAAGTATTTTCTAGATGTAAATACATTGTTAATAGTGAGAGAAATGTTATTTAGGATTTATTCAATTCAATTTACTTGAAACATCACAAATGTGGAATTTTTTGACATTTAGGCAGGTACACAATTTTATAATTCATTATATTGCCAATAATTGTACTAAATATTAATGAGGACATTATCCTGTGCTTTCTGTATTATTGTTTAATATATGTTGAAGCAAAATCTATAAAAATCCGAATTCACTTACTTAATATGCAAGTTATTTAAATTCACTCACAACAAAATTGACGAATAACAAAAACAACTCATCTTTATTGGAAACATTGACATTTAGGGCAAAAAAATCCGGTCCAGTATTTAATTAGAATCGAATCATTTGAAAATGTTTCCCGTTGGATAGGATTTGCTTAGAAATTATTCATTTGTAACAGATTTTTGTGAAATACAAAAAACTCATCACTCTTGTAATTGTATATAATTACAATACAATATATAAAACAATATTTATTTTTCCATCTCAATGCCTTTAAAGAAATATAATATAATAAATTAGTGGAAGATGATAATACCCAAAAAGATTCAATACTCTCCATAAAACATAACCTAACCTAACAATATGTGTGAAACCTTCAACTATGTAGTTGTGTTTCAAACCAACCGTTTTCACAAATCACAAGTATTGAAACATAAATTCAGTGCCACATTAAAATTTAACGAATTTCAAATGTCAAACGAGAGAAATACATCGCCGATAATTTCACTGCAACACACTCATTTATCTTTGGCTTTCTCTTTTTCTCGTTGCAAAAAATCAATATTACTTTCGTCATGATCATAAATTATGCTAACAATCAAGACTGCGTACCTACCAAGACATTTTGATTTAACTACATTTGTATATGTTCTCAGAAAGTTTGTTTCAATAATATCCCTGCTATTCTCAATCCGCAGAAACGAGCGGCAATATGAGTGACCTGGATATATTGATCATCAAAAAATGTTTTTTTTTAATTTTGTACAAACAAAACCACCACGATTGTCATCAACAGTTGATTTGAAATGTTTTTCATGTGTGTCTGAAACAGTTGATGATGGTAGAGACATATTCTTCAGATTCCATCAAAACTGCTGAGTAACTTTGAAATTTTTTTCTGCAGAAAATAATTGATTATGGAAATAGAGGGAATGGTTCGGATGCAAAGTTATTGTTCTCAGTTTTGAAAACTGGAGAATCAACTTTACAGATAATGTAATAAATGGTTAATTGAGAAACCGTGCGTAATGAGAGTTGAGTACTGAACAAATATTCATAAATATGATTGTGTTTACAGAGGAATAGAAATGCGGAGTCGCTTCAAAATCGAGCCCAACATAAGAAAACCAATGAAGCACCTACTACTTTTTGGGTGTATTTCGAATCACTTGAAATACATTACCGTAAAATATGGAAAATTTATTATTGAAATTATTATTTTTAATTTCTGTAACGAGGTTACGTATTTTATATAAAACTCAATGTTATGTCGATCTATTTTTTTCATAGTTTCAGTTTTATTTTAAAACATACATTCTCTTCGATAACCCGTTTTCTATCTGTTTTATTCATTTACTGAACTACACATTTTACTACTAGCATGACATAAGTCAAAAATCTTGTGAAGAACAGGTCTTAGGTATATATTGGAAAAGTCTCTCTCATAACTTCAGTGTAGGTCAAATCAACTGAGTATGTAGTAGTATAAAGTTTTTCATAATTTATAAATACTTAGATATAATTCGAATTGTGAGAAAGTTTGGTATAAGAATGATTTCATATTTTTTTTTGCGATGTATATGAGGCTATTATGAATGCTAATATGGTGACTATCAGAAAAATTTGAGGAAATATCTTCGATAATCATCAACATGAAATGTAAACGAATTAATCCTTATCATGTCCGTTTTCTGTCGCAATGACTCAAAACTAACGATTTTCCCGGCGCATACGCCAAATAATTGACTTATAAAGACATTGATATCATGGCTTAAAATTATAGCAATTTTCGCAATCATGTTACTTGCTGATAATAACACTCTCATGGCTGAAAGAATTTTTCAAGTAAATTAGTCAGGTATTGAGTTTATGAAACAATGAGAATTTGTGCCTTCATAATATTGGTATAAATTTGTTTCTGTCACTTACTTTTTAAGGATCAGCATGTTGTTCAAATTATTGTTTTCACTCCAATTGACAAACAATATTCTAGAACTCTTGTTGAATATTGTACATGTTATGTAGAGTAATTTGTTATAATAATCTTTTAGAAATAATGTATGAAGATGATGAATGTATGAAGGATAATATCAAAAACTGTTTCTGTCATCAAATGGTATAGAAAAGACGATAGAGAATATTTTTTATTCAATTAGGACTGACAAATAGATTCTTGTTTGCTATATAACCGTTAATATAGTATAAAACTCTCTTGGAATGAATACACTTTTTGAATGTATGGAACTTTAACACTGATCCTAAATACCAGCTAAGTGAAATGTTGCAGGTACGTATGTATTATACCTGCAAATGAGGATTTATTCGATGATTTTTTTAAAAGAATATTCCAAGGACCAAATAATTCAGGATTTTGAGTAATGCTATTCCAACTTGATACATTTCATATAAATCGTCTTATGAATCATTATTTTCAAATCAATAACATGTTATATCACATTTCTCTTACCAGAAAATGAATGCATGTGTTGTTCAGTCTGTCATATAAGTACGGCCAGTTTGATATTTGAGATATCAAACCAACCGAAATGTAGGTCTAACTATAACGAATTACACATTACACATGTTTTTTGAAAGTCTGCTGCTAATTTAGAAATACCTGAAGTTTTGTTATACTAATGTATATTTTACAGAATTGACTTGAGATCCGGTACTTATTAGTTTTCAAAATTATATTGAAGTACAAACTTTTTAGCAATAGTCACTTGCCATTCTCATTGTAATTTTATTCAATAGTAAGTATCTACAGTACAGTTACCGGTCATTTTAACCCGACTCGTTTCTAGATCGTTCAAAACTGTAATAATTCAAATGGCAAATTTCATGTTTCAGGATTCAAAATATCTGTGGATTGAAATTTCTACGAAAACTCAAAATTTCCTGTAAAATTTTCCATATAGGCAACAAACATCAAACTTACAAGAAACATACTAGAATCCAGAACCATGTAAACGACAGTCCTCTAACTTAAAGTCACCAAACACAACCCCGATTGCCGTCGACCATCACAATTCAGTCTCATTCCGACCAATCAGATAGAATCACAACCCGCCCCGAACCAGTCACTTTTTCCGTGAAAAATCCATCGGGGAAAATCACGTCACATGCACAAGGAAACACGCGCGATACTCCTCCAACAAATCGAGCTAACAATCGCGCATCGAGTAAGCAATCGCGCATCAAGCTTTGCGTTCCACGGCCAACTTAGCACTAATACGAGTCGGTCTCGGATCGCAGTCACCGAATCATAGAAATGGTGGGGCGCAGCACGGTCTTGCCTGATAAATTGTTTAGATTATCTGAAAATTTTAAATGAAATGTAAATGAGGTTTTGCTGGAGATAATAAAAAAGCAGAGTGGCTATTAAGTTATCTCCGGTGACAGTTGCGTCTCTTTAATTTTGTTTTGACTTGGTTAGTTTTTTTGGGGTTTCACGCACGTCTGCGATTGTGCGTGGGAGGTTGTGCGATATTAAGAACAGGTTTCTGTGGATTAGGTATATATCTACACATATTCGTTCCATTCGTCGAGGGGCCGCCGTATGGTTTATGTTGGCAACGCATATGTATGGATTGACAAACTTCGAAAATCCAACGCATTACAATATTTACCTGAATTAAAACTATAGCAAAGATGAAAGCATTCTCTGTAGATTATACAAGAAATACATCGTGAATAATAATGTCAACAATCATAAAATTATCTAAAGAAAAGATTAAATCTTAGATATTACTGTCTATCTTAAGGATTCCCAGAAAACTGGTGTTGTAAAATGTCACATGTTAAGAGATCAGGAACCCCCCAAATTGTCACGAATGAATATTTCAAACGTGTGAATGATATTTTTGTATTATTTCAATCAATTTAGTAAAATTAATTGTATGAGGATTATTACTATTCATAATTTTCACAATATAAACTTTTATCTCCCACTAACGACCTGTCCCGGCTCCGCACGGGTGCAATGGTGGAGAAACGTTGATAAAAAAATTATTTAGTTTTATGAACGTGATTTTTTTCTTCGCGGTTGGAGCTTCAGTTGGTATATTGAGAAATCCTTTCTCGCAGCACATCTGCAATATAAAAGGAACCTACAGTTTGGAGAAAATAAAGGAAACTTTATTTAATGAATCCCCTTTTTCCCCGCGGCTGGTTCCCCAGTTGAAAATCCTTTTTTATCGCACATCTACAATATAAAACGAACTTACATTCAAAATTTCAGCTTCCGAAAATATAGCACTATGGAGAAATAGTGATGAAAAGCTAATTTTTATATGTAATATTATATGGAATATTTGAAAATACTTACTCTGTGCGGATCTTAGACTTAAGAAGCACCCATATACCATATATGAAAGAGTGTCAAGTCACATTCGCATGTATAAATGTAGATACGAGTTTCACGACATCCAACTGAAGATGTAGAGAATCGTGTATCTATTGGAAATAACATCGATATCTATTATGAAAATTTGTAATCAATATCATGAACAGTTCTATTGATTTCCTCCAAGAAACGAGTCATTGTATTAAAAATTTAAATAGATTATATCGATAGTGTTAGAAACAAGTTATTCTTGGAAGGACATTATTTTTATAGAGCAGTCAATGTTCCTTTACATTTTTCGAATTCCTTACCTTCTACAATTGAAGAATTAATAAATATTGTAGATCAATAATGAATCCGCTCGCAAGTGCAATAAAAGGCAAACTGAACAATTCAAATAAAAAAGTTGTATACTGCTTATACAACTTTGAAAAGCCCAATTAGTTAGTATCTTGTCATATTTACAAATTTTGCCTAAACAATAAACGTCAGTCTTTTTTTAAAAAATCTGAGTTTCAACATTTCATTCTTTCACTATTTATTTTAATTGTAGGCAACATTCATACATTCTACAAGTTACTACCTAATTAAACTTTTCTTCATTCTTATACAGTACCGTTTCTGGGTGAACTTCTCAGTTACGCTTGATCTGTCGATCTTAATTTACTTACTTTTCAAAAAAATATCAAGAAACGTTGAGAAGGTTTTTATCTAATATATAAAAATGGATGTTTGTTGGTTGGTAAGTGATAAATTTCTACATCGCTCAAACGATCGTGATGAAACTTGACATGTAAAAGTAATTTTTCATAGAGAATGTTTTAGGCTATTCATTTTTCTGTAACTCGCCACTAGAGGGCGCTGTAGAATAATTTTTTGAAAGCACTGTTCTATAACGCTGCTCACGCCTAAGTTTGTTGATTCTGATTCTGTCGAAATATTGGAAAATCAGCGATATAGCAATATAGAACTAGTATGACTGGTGACTTTTCTCCTCCGCCACATGCCAAATAATTGACCGTTTCAAAGGAAAATTGATATCTTGGGTTGCATTATTGGAATTTTCGTAAATATTTCTAATGTTTTCATGAATATCGGATACAGCTCATGTTACTCTCAGATTGATTTGGATAGGTTAAGTTAGGTTAGATTGAAGTGAATTTGGAATTCATCCATTTTAAATAAAAAATCTATTCTGTGTCAAATTTAACTTCCGGGTTTTTTAGTTGTGGTCTTCAGATTTGTTCATGCTATTTTTTCCATTGAAATTATCGTCAGGAATATTGGATATTCGTGGAAGTGAGCAAGAAGTTTTGAAGGCTCCTTTTACATTTACTTGAATTGATGTCTTTTCGAAATGTCAAAAATTTACGAAGATTCTTTCTAAATCTACGTTTCCTATTTCATTCATCAGCTATGTTCCTCAATATCAGAACGTGGTTTCAAACTCTGTAATACGAAGGAAGATCTCGAGAAAGAACTAGACATCATCAAAAATGATCTCCAACGTAATGGCTACTCCAAAGCGATGGTGGACAGATTTTGGCTAAAAGACAGCAAGAGCTTCGCAAGGCAGAGAAGCTATCACTACCGGTACTTGCATTTTCCTACATCACAGAATTATCGGAAGAAATAAGAAGAATTGGGTCCAAATACAATATCAGAACCTGCTTGATATTCGGAAACACTATCCGTAGCAACCTCACGAAAACCAGGACACTTGAGGCGGACTACCATTCCAAGAATTGCATTACAGTATACCCTGTGAGTGCCGAAAATCCTATATTGGTGAAATAAAGAGGTCATTGAACATTACATTGCCGAGAACAAAAAACACATACAACGAGGGGAAACCAGCAAATCAGGAATAGCAGAGTATGTTTGGACCCATGAACATAACATCGAGTTGTCCCGAACTGAGATGGTACACAGGGAACACTGGTTTAGGAGGAAGTTCAAAGATGCCGCATACATATTTTCCAACAATGTATTCAGCCAAGCTAGCATAGAGATACGAAACGTATAGAAACCCATAATCAAGGGAAAAATGGCCAACTCTCGCCAAACGATCATCTCCCGTTAAACCGGTGAAATGGAAAGAGGAGATAAGTGAAAGTACTCGAATGACCCGTAAATAGTCATCTCTAGGAGGAATTAGTCTAGTTGTTTGGACTAGTCAGTACTATTGTGAATTCTTTGATTTAAAGTCGAAATAAACCAGGAATCAAACGTTTCAAGTCGATATCTTTATTTTATAACTTTTTGAAAATCATTGTCCTGTGATAAGTTGTCCCCCTTCTCATACTACTGCATTTTTATTCAGTGTAAGTGAATATTCTTTTCGCATCTTCTCCAAAATATATTCGCTAAGGCTTGAGATACTCTCTACTGTTTTCTCAGGTTGATTTAGGCTTCCTCAATTTTTCCCAATGGTGGTGAAGCTCCATTTGAACAGTGCATTGAAATCTGATTTGGGGTAAGGTTATCCGGCTCGAAGGACCAATGTTCGGATTTGTCAGTCCTACTTTGAAATCCTTTGATTCAAAGTCGAAATAAACCAGGAATCAAAGGTTTCAAATCAATATCATAAGTTTTTAACTTTTTCAAAATTATTGTCAATGTTAGAATCGTTTTTTTTTAAGAACAAACCATGATAAATTATTAACATATCAAGTGAAAAAATCAATTCAAAGCAACAACACTAGTCAACCCCCGAAGACGATTGTGGATATTAACAATCGAAACGTCTTGAAATAACTTGGTTTGGAATCACTTAATTTTCAATTTTTTCATTTGTTGTTTAATTGTTCAATTTTTTTACTTGTATTTTATTTCACTGTAATTTTATTTTAGGATTTTTTGTTTTTTTTTTGTTACTTTTAGCTAATACTTTTTAATTTTCCTTTATATTTGTTCTTTTAGGGATTTCAGATCATTTTATATATTATCAGGCAATGGAAGTCCGAACTAATGGAATTCATCATGAAACATTGTCAATCACCTTCAAACAAATTTCAATATTAGTGGAGAGAAGGAGTGGTTTTTGCCAAAAAAATATTAGTTAAAAATGTCTAGTGGAGTGTTTTGTTTGAATGAAAAATAAACATTTATATAATTCTTGATTCATTCATTCAGTAAAGAGCGCGTTTCTCACATTTAGTACTTTGAAATTAGACATAATTAGAGATGGTGGATGGTGGTTGTGGGTTTTATTTATTTCTGCATAGTATGAAATATGAAAATATGATATGAAGTATGCAAATATGAAAAAAAAAACTTACGAAATCACTTAAATGAAAAAAAAGATGTGAGTGATATTTCTAGTTTCTCATTTGGGCATCATTATTTCCATATTTACGGATGACAACTTCATTCAGAAGGCTCTCAAAAATAAAGTTAAGAAACTTATATATTTCATATTCTAATTCATTACTACTAAACAGATTGCATCATTATTTTTCTGGACAAGCTGAAAATCACTAAAGATAGAAATTTATTAGCATTGTTTGAGAGCTATTGTGAGTTGTCAACGGAATGATTATCAGTAAAAAAGCATACCGACAAAGATGATATGAATATTTGAGGATGTGGTGAAGATAACTGGTTTTATGGAAACTCATATTTTGATTCATTATCATATTATAAAATATTACAATTCGACCGCAATATAAATATTGCGTTAAATATAGAATACAAAACCGATTGTGGGTGAGAGATACTGCGTTTCAACATTTGTCCTTCAGTTGCAATTATATTTTTCTTGACTGACAGCTTGAAACCTTACAACAATTACTGTGCCATACATATAGTAAAACTTATCTATCTGAAAAATGTCACAACTAATGGCATCAATCAATTATTGACTAAGACATTCACGATACAGAATCTACAAGAGAATTGTTGCATCATAATTTTGTTCGATTCGGCGAATTTCTTTCGTTGGGGTCTGTTTCAAGAGATAAATCAATATTCAAATGAATAATGACTCAAAGCATTGTTTTTTACAAGGTTATAATTTTTACCTCCCCTGAAATGTTAGTAGGTTAGATATACATTCATTATTAATTTGGACGTCCGAGTAACGAAACAAGACGGCGTGGCTACGGGTCTGAACAATCTAACCTATAAAAAAAATTGCCATCATTAGACAGATATAAAATTCACCCACCGCGAAATTTGCATCAGAGATGATAGTTTTAGAGATCTTGGTAGCGAAACGGTTTTTGAGAGTCAGTCCGGTAAGAAACAAGTGTTCCCAATAGATATTCAATTATTGTGATTCAAGATTCCACTACTGATGAATATTCTATCGGCTTCGTACTAGATGTATGGAAATTGCTGGATGCGCTAGATTAATTAGTTTAGCACAGACATAGGAGCGAATAAGTGAAATGGAAAGTAGCCAACAGACAAATTTCAATAATTGACTCAATCAAGTATTACAGGTATTATAGTTTGAATAAATTGATGGATGTAGACGTTACTACGTGTTAGGAGACCATCATGAAAAATGAGAATTAAAACTGCAGTTTGTTCTTTAAGGTTGCATTTCACTCCGGACACGTGCACCTATGTTGTTTAAAGTACGTTATATATGTGTTAGGAATCACACGTTAAAAGGTAAGACCTCATTAATCCTTAGCTCGCACAAGTTTCGACTTCTGAGGGTTGTCGTTCGTAAGGGTGCGACAACTGGTTAACGAAAAAACAGATTTTTAAACAGAACAGACATATGTTATGTTTAACATATGTTATTTCATATAACCAGCTATCACACCCCTACGAACGATAACCTTAAGAACTCAAAACTTGTGCGAGCTAAGAAGAAGAAGAATATATTCATTGAAATAGGAAACTCTATTATACAATCTTATATAAAACATATTACTAACATTATAGAAATTGAAAATTATAATAAATTATTTTCAATTTCTGTAAATAAACGACATATACTATTAACATACATTGCCATATAAGTTCAGCTCCAATAGAAGAAAACAACATACATAAAATGTAGAAATAGTTCAAAATTGAAACTAAAAAAATAAAAACTTCTAGTTTGAAAAATACCGACATATGCTATTAAAAATACATTGCAATATAGGTGCAGCTCCAATACAATGATAAATAGAAGAAAACAACATACACATATTATATTTATTATTATCATCTAACCAAATATCATTTTATCTAGCATAATGGATGGATATCATAACTATTTTTTTAAAATACCTATTGATGAACTAGATTTGATTACATTTGGTAATTTATTGTATATTTGAGAAATAAATAATTCATGGCACTTCTCCTATTTGTTCTGCATAAATGCAAATTAGTATGAATTCTTGTGGCATATTTGTGCACTTCTAAATTTAGACTGAAAAATTCAGAAACATTTGAAGGTGATAAGTTATTCAGAATTTTATATATAAATGACATAGTTGAGAAATACAACCGTAAAGAAACTGGTAGCCACCGCAAAGTTTGTAACATGTTTTCGATTTCAGTAAATCTATTCACATTTAGAACAATTCGCATACCGCGATTTTGAAGTTTTTGTAATTGAGATGTTTGATTTAGATTAAACAAGAAAATAATAGAAGCACAGTAATCAAAATGTGGTTGAATAATCGCATTATACACAGTAATTTTAGACTGAGTGGATATATCACCAGAAATTCTTGCAAAGAAATATCGTTTTTTAGATATTTTTTTCACATATGTAATCGAGATAATTTTCAAAAATTAATAAATTATCTAACTGGAATCCAAGATACATGACACAATTTCAATGTTTTCATTATCGATTTGTAGATTTATTTCATTTAAATCAAAGTTATTCCATTCATATTTTGTTGTAATAATCATTCCTTTTGTTTTCATTTTATTCAGTTTTAATTTGCCATGAGGTACTCATTTACATCCTTTAATGCGGCATTTATTTTATCAATAGCTTTATCTAAGCTTGTATCTTACCATGCCAATAGTGTTTCATCTGCAAAATAATTTATAAAATCAACATTTATAAACAAGTTTATGTCATTTAAGTATAAGATAAAAAGCAGAGGTCCTGAAACGCTACCCTGAGGCATAAAAAAATCTTCTCTGTATCGTTCCAATTTCAGTATATGTACCGCCCAAGCGAGTAATTAAATAATTGAGTTGAAATATATGCAGAGAATTGACTGAACAAATAATACAATGTTAGTTATCTAAGAATCCAGTTATCGTTTTCATTTATTGTTTTTTTATATTCGGATGAAATATGGACCCGTGTTTATGTATACGAATTGTTTTCACCGATCTGTATATAATGAGCGTTTGCCCGAGGATAAACAATAGTCTAACTGAAATCGTTTAATTGATTCGTGCCAAATTGTTGAAGCAATCATTGAGTCCACGTGGGTGTGCCATAAATTAAAGAAAACAAAAAACAATTAATTTCAAGTTATATGGTGTTATAATAAACTCTTAGTACGTTAACCTATCATTGACTCCGGGCGATCTTGAGATTTGTTTGATTTTTGCGCGGCTTGATTTCAGTATTTTCAGTGAAATTACTTGGTACTCCAGAAAGAAGTGCTAAGACTAATTTGTCTATAAGAGATATGAAGTTTCGTGCAGATGATTGAATAATTATTTAAAATCCAACCAAATCCAGAAGTTACGTGGGATAAACTGAAGACAAACGAGTAAATAACTATGAATACAATATTTTAATGAAAATGTTATTATATAATTTTAAATAATTAAAAACTGTGGTCCACTTTACTTTGCAATAATATTCCTGTCGAAATTTCAATTTCAATATTTATCCAATTTTCTAGGTGTTTAGATGGTGTCTTCAGTTCTCTACAAGTACCCTACGACTAACGGGGATAAAATTTGGCCTGCTACTCTATAAATAGTCATCTCTCGGAGGGATAGTCCAGTGATCGCCCGATGGTGGATACTAACAACCAAAACATCGTGAAGTAACTTAGTCTGGAATCGTTTTTGATTTTTAAATTTGTTTTAATCCTTCGAATTTCAGTTTTCAGCTTATTCTTTTTGAATGGTTTTATTTAACTTCACGGAAAAAATCTCACTAGAATTTTTAAAGCAATATTGTGTCACGGTAATTTTCTACAAATTGTTGTTTCAAATACAACAATTGTATTAAAAAACTAACTTTTCGAATT
>WOGP01004131.1:0-14355 GCA_015342065.1 Leptinotarsa undecemlineata | reverse complement strand
GAATTTACATTGTATATATTGTTAATAATAGGAATCCATGTAATAAAACTTAACAAGTTTGTATGGATCAAATAAATAAATAAATTACGCACTTTACGAATAACGAATGAAAAACAACTCGCCGATATGCCGAAAGATATGTTAATTGGGTGTACATCATATAAAATTGCATGTGTATGGGATAAGTTACCATAAAATCTACAAAATGATATTGATATATTGAAGTATCAATACTGCCAGGATCATGGTAATAGTACAGATAGTAGTAGTACAAAATATTATTTACATGCCAATCCAGCCTTGCGGTCGCCAGTACCTCGACAATATCACATGTGGTTTTCAGATCTCAAAAGTAATGAGAGACTCAAATTCTAATATTGATGGAATTTGTTGACAATGTTTCATGGCGAATTTCATTAGTTCGGACTGCCATTGTCTGATATGATATAAAATCATTTGAGATCCCTGACAGAATCAATAAAATTGAAATGGATAGCTGAAAATAACAATTATATCAATCAAAAAAACCCCGAAATTAAATTACAAAAAGCAACATTTGAATTGTTCAATTGTTGCTTGTTCTTTTTATTTCAATGTTATAACCTTTATCAATAACCAATGATGTTATGGGTCCCTACTCTGAAACGTCACTTTGATGAATAATAGCAGAATTATTCTTTTCAATCTCAAATTTCAAATCACCCAAAAAAATTTAGTATTGGGAATATAAAATATGTTCATCTCTATGACGATGACGACTATAACATTCACTGTTTGGATTGGTAGATACTTATTACTCTAACCTTAAAAGTCAACAAATACTCATCATATATTTTAAAACTTTAGGTTATCTAAACTGAATGTGAAAGCCAGAAACGCCATGCTTAAGAACGAATTAACAGGAAAAGCGGTTACACCTTCTATACAAAGCGTGGTGAATGCTCTGCAGTATACACAATCCAAACCGGTTGAAATTTTGACGTAAGGCTCCGTAAGTACGTCTGTTTGGACAAAAAATCTACAATGTATGAACATCTTCATGAATCGGAACACAAGATAAGTAAAGATAACCTCAAAATCCTACACATATGTAATGAAGGAAAAAAAAGAATTTGTTGGAAGACATAGAAATTAACAAATCAAGTGTGATGAATGGTCTAAGTATATACAGGCTAAAGCGGTAGAAATTTTCTCGTAAGGTTTCGTGAACACGTCTGTTCGGACAAAAAATCTACAATGTAACAACATCTTCAAGAATCAAAACACAAGATAAGTTAAGATAAGTAGAGGTACCCTCAAAAGCCTACACATATGTAATAAAGGGAAAAAATTAATTTGTTGGAAGCCGTGGAAATCAACAAATCGATTAAAAACCATAAATATATACCCCTCAATGAGCAACTCGATTTATGTAGGTCTCCACTCTTGAATTTATAAGTTCAACAACCCGTGTAATCGTCAGTCTTGAATTCTAAAGTTGGCACTCTGGTTTGTTTAACTACCTATCCTATCTTGCCTAAAAACTCCCGATATAACCGAGTTTATCAAATTTCACATTTTAGTTTCATACTTGATAATGGGGTTGAACCCGAAATCGGTCGTATGAATAAAATTGATGACTAGTGGTAATTAGACGAAAGTATATATATTCATTTCATCAAAGGCATTTATTGTTAAATACACAAAATTGTTTTTGTTTTCTTCATAGTTGATCTTTGAATAATTTTCCTTACCGCATATTATTAAAAACATAAATGAAATTTCGGGTCTTCCTTAGTGCGACTCTGTATAAGCAGCTTTGTCTGGGAGATCCGTGCACTATGCATGACAATTTTTTTGATCACTCTTCTGCTTGGATGGACAGACTTCAGAAACAATCAACAATTTCCAAATGCAATTTTATATAATCTATATCTATATATACTCTAACGAATTAAAGAATTAACTGTCTTAAACAAATTTATTTTCAACAATACTTCACTCATACAACTGATTTATATTCACCACTTAGCAACTAACAAGTAATTTATCTTCACTGTTTGTCAACCGCACAATTCACTTTCTAGCTATAGACTCCCTCTCTGAGCGAGAATCCGATCTTAAATAATCCTGACGAAAATTCTGGAGACATCTACCGGTTTCGGTACTAATCCATTCTTTTCGCTGTGGGTTTGTCGATCGCATTCATACGCAGCATTTGAAATAACGGTCAGGGTCGGCTTCAGATTCATTAGAATACTTATCTATAACTATAAAAACCTTGAAAGTTAGAAGTTATTTTGATGGAAGATTATCATACATTTCATTTGAGTCACCACTAAGTGTTCTCTATACGACGCCAAGCACAGAAAAGAGTCTTTGAAAACTCCATCCTTCACATATGGATCGATTCAACTAGTTGACATCTATTTGTACACCTAACCGTACCGTTAATAAAAATAATAAAAATAAACAATTTGATGAATAGGTCAGCATTCTGATTAGGATTTATTCGGAGTACTACGTTAGACTGCTCAAAAAATTCCTGTTATGTGAAAAGATAAAATAGAAATTCAAATAATTGGTTTGTTACAATCTACAAAATAAAATATGCACTAAGGGTTTCTGTGTGTTCAGATTTTGTGAATATGAAATGAAGGGGGAAAAAGAAAAAAATCAAATAAGCAATGTGGTTCTTTTTTCTATGTCAAAGAAAAAATGTGTAAGTAGTTATTAACTCATAATGACATTAGAGAATTACTTTTTCAGAAACAGTAAAACTGTGCCATGAAACTGTGTGAAATAGTAACTTTGACAGTTTTTCTTGGTATAAGGTGTACACATCAATGGCAAACTTTGAACAGTATCACTTCCTATTAAGATTTTCGACTTAGATGAAGTAAAACAAATACGTGTTTTTCAAAGAAAAGATTGAATGTACATGAGTTGGTGAAAAATATTTCAATTTCTAACCGAATACGTTAGGTTATCTAAACTGAATGTAAAAGCAAAAAAACCGTGCCTAAGAAGTAATTATTAGGAAGGGAGTGCAAAGTTGCAATTTCTATACATTCAAAGTCATATGATGTGGTCTCAAAATGACCTTCAGGGTATCATATTGTATCCTTCCACCGCTAGCTGTCATTGCGGACTGATACTGTAATGAATCTGAAGCTGGCCATGACCGTTGCCTCTGCGATCAAAGGCATGACCCCGCACAAAGCGGTCTGATATGCCGGGAAAATACTAGGCGGGTACAGAGACCTTTCTAGATACATCAAGAAAGATCATTGTGTGTATATAAACCCTTCCTTCCGTCCACAGAGAGCTAGAAAGTGAATTGTGCAGATTAACAAACAGTGAAGATAAATTACTTGTTGCTAAGTGGTGAATATAAATATTGTATTAGTGAAATATTGTTGAAATAAATTAGTTTAAAACAGTTAATTCTTTAATTCGTTACAATTGGTGTTAGAAGTAGGATTTAAAAAAAATAAATTAGTGAGCGCCTGGTGGACAATCTTTGGATTACGGTGAAAGTGACTATAAAACTCTTGCATAGAGACTGGTGATTCGTTGTGTTTCGCGAAGTGGACAGTACCGGACTACGGAAACATAAACTGATAGACCTTTTTAGCGAAAAATAGACTTGTGAAAATAAATAAGTGTTTCGGACTCGATTAAAATGAGTGGACGTTTTCAGTTTTGTGGAAAATAGACAATAAGCGACAAAATGTGTTCAAGGAAAGTGCGCCTAGTGGACTTGAAAGTTACCGAATTAAAGCAAGAGTTGGAGGAGAGAGAACTAGATTGTTCTGGAAAGAAATCAGTACTCCAGAAGAGACTGTGGGATAGTTTGACGGAATCAGGAGAAGATCCCGAAACATATTTATTCGAAGTTTCTGGGGGTGATTTGAGTTCAATAATGAGCAAACTCGATGGACTTCAACAAAATTCGGTAAGCCTTGAAGAGAAACTTCTGGAAAATTCGAAAAGTTTAAAAGATGAACTTCAACAAAATTCGAAGTGCTTGGAGGAGAAGCTTCTGCAAAATTCGAAGTGTTTGAAAGACAAGTTTCTGGAAAATTTGAAAATATTGGAAGAATTCGAATAGTTTGAAGGAAGAACTTCTAGAAAATACAGAAGGCTTAAAGAAAGAACTTTGTAGTGTGGCGAGTCTACATCCTATCCTCTCTAAAAGAGACATTATATTCTAGGGTTGTGAAGCATTTGTCAGGAGTTTCAAAAAAATTTATCACGAGACCCCTCTTTCTATTTAATTTTTTTTTTTTCAGATGGCGCCCAGTCGCCGTCATCTTGAAAGTTTCATCTGTCAATTTCACTTCAAAATAAAGTATTCATGCATTAATTTCATCATCACCAATATCAATTTTTTGAGTTGACCCGTTCAAAAAATAAAAGGGGGGAGGTACATTAAAGAAATGCACTATATATCTATGAAATTAATACTTCGAAGGTGCTCGCTTAGCACTTGAAGAAAAACTTACTTTATATTAGGTTCGACTTTGTAATGGTTCGAAAAAAATGTATATGCATGAATGTAGTTACTATTTGTTTCATAGTTTTGGTGAAAATATGTAGGTATATAAAATGTAAAATATGTATACATGAAAATGTATGTTTTGGGAAACTGTTATAATGCTGAAGATATTAATAAACACAGAAAAATGAACCCTCTGGAGTCATCAGAATTTTTAAAAAGTTAATACAACTAGTTTGAGAAAAATCAATTATTTCCATAATAGAACAGAAACGCTGCTAAAAAAACTTCAAAGAGCAGAATTTTCATAAAATGTCAAAGATGAAGTTTAAGAAATAGATAATTTTTGTAAGTATAAATGCGAAAGTGTAGTTGTACGCTCCCATTGATTTTTATTATGACTTTCTATAAAATCAAAAGTTGAAGTTTGATTCATGATTCAGACGAACAAAAACATGATGCTTTAATGTTTGATGAGTAGAATTTGGACCATCTAGTGTAATGAATACATTGAAAATACTTTTTCCACACCAGAACAAAAATACTGTCTCTCGGCGCTCTCGTTTCACTAAAAAAGACTAGTCTCAGTCATCTCCTAATAATGCTGACCATGTTCAGCGAAACGCGCGTAGAGAGACAGTACTTTTGTTCTTTCGTGTGGAATAAGTGTTTTCAATAAATTGATTTAGAACTTGATATTATAATTTCAGAACCTGGAACAATACTTCAGCATTGCTTTCTTCAGACAGAATCATATTTTTAGATCACTTAGTACTTATTTTGTTGTTAGTGTAGTTTGTTGGGGGTAAATAAAGTTCCCTAAATATTCTGAAAGACTTTGTTTTCTCCGATCTAGAAATACTTCGATTTCCCGCATTTGTTGCGTTTCAATATCAGTAGGAAAATCCGGTACATGGAGATTGCGTCCCATATCCTTTTTTCCTGCATATTGCACAATATTTACCATTGGAATTTCCGTGCCAGAAATAGAGCGATAAGTCTTCATGGAAACACTAATTTCTAAAGATGAAAGAGATGAGTTTTTCTATATTTTCCAGTTCCCCAATTGAAGACTGTAAACTTTCACGGCCAAAAATAATTGTGTCAATGTTATTTTCCAGGATATTTTGCCGTATATAGTCTTCAAGGTTTTATGCCTGGCATTTCGTTCTTGACTGCGGTAAACAACGAATAATTATCTTTGTCCTTGTTGGTATATCTCAGAACTAGTATTATTATTATAAGTCTTTTAGTGGGGCAACATCAAAATCATGAAATTCACACGACTATTCAAATTCCAGTCTATGCATGGATATTTGCAAAACAATGGGAATTCGGTTGAATTGTAGTAGTTTCCTTTTTCAAAAACTTCTGAATAAAACCAAAAATCGACTTCAGCTCTTTGAATTTCGGGAATATGAAGAAATAAACCGGAAACATGCAGAAAAAACCGGAAATGTGCGGGAAGAACTGAAAATTTTGGAATACAATTGTCTGCTTCTTTATTTGCAGATATATTGAAAAACTGTTCAAACTTTGCCATTGAAACTTTTATATAGAACTATCACATTGGGTGTTTTGCTACTATTAATTTCGTCCTGTAAATAGATTTGGATCTTTCCTAATTTAATGCTTATACGAAGTTCCTAAGAAAGTTTCAATGCTATTCATAAAATTCACTGAAATAATCAGCAAATTCTGATACCTAAGTTTATTTCTTCAGTATATTCGAAACATAGTTCAGGTTCTTCTTGAACTATACTAAAAGTTGTACGTTGCGATATGGAAAAACCTCACTGATATTAGAGATTTATGTTATCAACACATAAAGCTACAAAGGAAAGTAAGAATTGCTTAATTTTGGTGAAATAAAGGGACCTAATGGAAAATTATTATTTATTTGGTTATCATCAAATCACCAAATCTTTCGGGAGTATCAAAAACAAACTGTAAATTATCAGTCAATAAGTTACTAAGAATACAGATACCTATTTGAACTTTGAAAGTTAAGGGTGTCTCAAATCCGACGACTAGCTATACTGAAATTGTATGATCAAATTATGATACCACAATGAAAGTTACAATTGCAAAGTGTACGCATATTTCCAATATAACCAAAAGAACTATAATCGATTCCACAATATCACTCAGTAGTACCTGAAAATAAGCAACTTTGCCAGAATTTAACTGGTTCTCTATATCTTACCATTTTCGACACTCCAAGGATATAATTGAATTTGAATAGCCCTGTGTATAACACAGCATTCTTGTGTCATCTATCGAAGGGTTGCCTAAGTTCAAATAAAATGTCTCCAGATGCTCTTGGTTGATTTAATTTTAATGAAAGTTCTGTACACATTGAACTTTAAACATTCAAACAAACTTCAATCGTTACAACCATTTAAGTCTAATGGATACCGTAGTGTTTTATTAGATTATATTTTATTTTATCAAATTCTCTCAACGCCAGAAGTGAGAATTGCCCAACTTTGTACGAGTGTTTATAGATGGTGCAAGAATCGAAATCTCTAGCGCGTATTTTGAGGTGTTTTCAGGCGTAATCGTATTCGGGCGTGTATTCAAACACGATTCCTAGTGACGTCAGTAATAATGA
This sequence comes from Leptinotarsa undecemlineata, assembly GCA_015342065.1. Taxonomy (NCBI): domain Eukaryota; kingdom Metazoa; phylum Arthropoda; class Insecta; order Coleoptera; family Chrysomelidae; genus Leptinotarsa; species Leptinotarsa undecemlineata. The sequence goes on along the minus strand of WOGP01004131.1, from coordinate 7,261 downwards.
GATTCGCTAGAATAAAGTTATTCAATTTGTATCAAATGTCGAACTTAATATTAAAAACAAACTTTTTTCAAATTTCCCTAACCTCAATTAGAATCGGATTCGGGCAAGTAATCATTTCGCAGCTTCATTTTATACATCCTTACAACAGAATTGATAAAAAAGTCAGCACTTTATAAAGTATAATGATCAAAATAAATCAGTAACTGACAGCTGACGTAACATAACGCCAAATTCCGTTTCAAAACCAACCTCAGGCTAGTTTTGATCATCAATACGTTTCAAATCATAGTTGATGTGACGTCATCGTTTCAACGCTAGAATGAATGTATTTGACTCACAGACGATTACGTTTTGAATACATGAGCGACAGAAAACGCCTTTTTGTTGAGATTAATATCAATTCATTCCAAAATGTAAACAACATTGAAAATTGAAGTACCGACTTAAAATTGTTCAGCTGCTTCAGTTGAGTTGTGAATGAAATGCTGAAATTAATTGGATATCTTTATTGTTTCTTTATCAAGAGTGTCGTAGGTCGAGAGTTTTTGAAAAATTACTTTACATAGGAAAGGGGTCCAAGTGCATCTTCAGGCTAATGATACGGTTGACATCGGAGAATAAACTACGGTCATTTGTATGGACCTGTAAGCAACAATCTATTATATTATGTTTAGTTGAAGCAAATGAAACAAGGAGGTATCTATCGAAGGAAATTGACAAAAAAATTCAGGAATTTTATCCTACAAAGGAAATATCTTCAAGTTTTCGCAGTACAAAATATAACTTTTATTGAAATTCAAGAGTTTTCAGTTCCATCTTATGGTATGAAACTGTAGATGTTTTTTCTTTCAGAGCAAAATGAATTCATTGAAACTAACAAAAAAATTAATTCGTTCTACTATGTTGATATAGTGTCTGTTGGATCTAATAAGTCAAAACATTCCCTATAGGGAGTGAATCATAGAATTGGTTTTCTAGGTATTTGTGCGGCCTACTTAGATAATATATATAAAAATTCAGTAGAATTTTCTCTTCGGACATAGTCTGGCAGACAGAAGTGTCTAGAAAAATCCATAAGCATAGTTTCTGGTAGGAAAATTTCTTGAGGAAGAGAGGAGTTACTTAAATTGACTTTTTCGAATTTTTTAATTCGTTTATATTTATAAACCCTCAAATTGAATCTCCTGTCAAACCAGTAAAATAAAGTGGAAGCAAAAGAATGGTATTAAATACCTACATGTCTGAAATATTCAAATTATAGCTCTTACTTGTAAAGAAACAAATATAAAAAAGCGAGTGTTCTTTAGAAGTTTAGACCACACGACCGAAGTAATTTTTTACAAATATACATTATGAGTTTTCATTGATGAATTAACATTTTTGAATATTTTTTTTTTATTTTTATTCATTATTTTCATTATCGCATACATCAGTAATTACTCTGGTTGATTGTAAGGCCGAGACAATAGGCTTATAGTATGAGAAATAAAATACATATGTTTTCGAATGAAAATTAGAAAGATATCTAGAGAAAACTGCATCGAATGTTGTTCCACGATTGAGTGACGATAATAAAGATTCAAAAAATTCAAAAACATCCAAAACGTTGTGTTTTTGTTGTTTTTCATCATTCATCTTGATTATTTAATTTAATATATACTGGACATTTCACTTATTGTTAAACCATTTACGAATTCATTTTCATTTCAGGTCACACAAATTAACCCTTTAACATTTTTTGAATTTTTATACTCATCGCTTACAATGTTTGCTTATTCTTTCCATTTTAACTAACTCATTCGAATATTTCGATCTGGATTTCATTCATTTTCATTTCATTTTTTCTTTCATAGATTTCACAGTTTTTTGACAATGGGAGCCCTAAGTTAAAACATTTAGCAAGAAACATCAATCAAACTAGATTAGGTATGTTGACTTAATTTACTACTCAATAAATCATATACCTACCTAACCTCTGTTATTTTCAATTAAGAAATCTCTCGATGGAAGATACATACTTATAAGAAATAAATATTTTGAAATGGAATTTGGAAACATTCATATCTCCCAACATATCTGGTAAATGCGACGCATTGACTTTTGATGACATTAAATCCTAAATCTGATGTAACTCCACAGATGATTTCAACTTAACCCCTATGTACTGAGACAGGTCGACTTTATCTAAATACTACAAGTTCCATTTGACTTATAGATAGCTTCAAAATTTCATCTCTGATTTCCATTTCTCACAGTTTTTTATGAAAGTATCATCAGTCACCATAAACATAAATCTAAAAACAATTGCCTAGTCCTGGTCGGATCCAAAAATGTTTACATTTCCAAATAGTACTAATAGTAGCTAGTTCTCATTAAAGTTTCACTTGTCACTGTTACCCGCACCTCCAAATCGACTCATCGAAATTATAAAAAAAATCCCATTTGATTTAGGACAAGTAGTTCATAGTCATCCGCACTGTTTATCAATTTAAAAAAATACCTAATCAAGATCAGATCTGGAAAATGTGTTCATTACTTGATAGAAATTCTCAATAAAATGTTTATCACTGGTATCCCCCCTCCGAATAACATTATCGAAATTATAATAAAAGTATCTGATACAAATGAGATAATTCAAAATTGTACTCACATATTCTTTGGCACTGTTTATCAATTTCCAAGCTATAATTCTTTCATAACCGAGTAGAGGCAACAAGCGAACTGACTTCCTCGCTAGACACACATCACATTGATATACATTACAGAAACCCATCGTGATTCTGCAATTCTGATAATTTTACTAAAATGCATAGAAATGATTAAAGGAACTTTCCAAATCCTTTGCCGGTTTGGGACGAGCGAATGTTTCACCGGCACCGTAAACTACTATGTGTTAGTGACGTCACTTGGGGAACCACGTTTGAATCAGATCGGCGCGGCGTAAAGAGGGAGTTTGCAAAATGGGATTCCCAGTATACCTGTCTTTATTATGGTTCAACAACACGTTCTTTGAACTGCGACGTAGCCGGATTTAAAATATTTCTCAGAGAAATCGTTTTGTTGCTAATGTATTTCATTGTCAGCTAATATCGGAGATCAGCCACAACTTGAAGTGAATGATTAACTTTTTTTTTTATTCAAGAACGCCAAATTTCATACACTAATGTATTTGAGTAATAAATAGTTTATTGTGAGATGTTTAACAACACGTGTTTCACTATACAGTAGCTTTTCCAGGCGTGACCAAGGAGACTTCTAAAATGGAAGTTTATTCCACTCTTCTCATAATGATACAACTTGATTGGTGGAACCTGCGTTGAGAAGAGTGTTACAGTTCTTGTGTGGAATAAATATTTTTGTTGAATTCACTTACGCCAGAGACTACAATTATACAGTGTCAGTCTACAGGATGTTATCAGGGACTACGATAATATTCTACGAGAACGGAATAATCCATCAATTTTTATTCAAGCGAAACACTCTCTTCTAGTATTTTTGACTCCACCACTTCCATCCACAAGCGAGTATAACAATCACTCCCAATTCTTTCACTGGCAGGAGGTTCGAATAAGATAGGTTGACGATTGTCTTGGAATTTCAAAATTCTGCCCAACAATTTAGTAGAAAATTTCGTTTCGAAATTTGAATTTGTTTGGATGCCTAGGTTGAATTAGGATACTCACTCCTCACTCCAAAATGAGTGGATCTATTCGAGTCTCCATCGCAAACTGCAAGGTTCACACCCATTCACACTCGACCAAATAAACCCAGCTTCTTAACGAAGACGATTAGTTTGTATGGTGAGTGGTCTTTCATGTCAGATGGTAAGAGTACGGCTCTGCCGAACTCTAAAAACCTGATTCAGTCTCCAGCGGGGCAGGCACAAAGTATCTGCTCTGCTGTCTCATCATTTTCCAAACAGAGGCGACACACAACGTCTTCTGACAGTCCGAGTCCCTGCATATGATGATTAAAATGACAGTGACCTGTGAGAAGGCCTGTTAGACATCGCAGTTCATCCCTACTGTAGTCCAACAACTATCTGGTATCAAGCTTCGAAAGGTAAATAAAGACCTTAGAGTGAACCAATCCTGAAAGATTATGCCAGAAATCCATAAATCTCCTTACCATCCAGGTGTTCAATCTTTGTTTGGCAAAGCCTGAAGCGATGGCAATAACAGGTTCTCGTCCGATGAAGCTGCTTGCAGCACCCTCCTTTACAGGAGTGTCAGCTTGCTAACTCACTGCTCAATTAATTGAATGTTCAAAGTAATAACCATCATTACCTACGGCCATTCGATACTGATGATTTTGTTCGCAACGTTGTCTCATATTGTGAAGCATTTCCGAAGCCATTCTACAACAATTCTTTGTCGCTGATTGAATTCTAAAAATTTTACCATTAAAGTATCCCCCAAGATAGAAATTAATGTGCAATACATCTGATTTCATTGCTACTATATGTTCGGCTAGTGTCAAAGGAGGAAGCGATAATTCAAAATTATTTTTCCCAATAATATGATGGTGTTAATCATTGTAATAGTACAGGATTCCGCCGCAAAATCACAACGTTCATAGAGTAGTTCTATAAAGTTAAATATTTACATACACTTATGAATAGGAAAATACATTTATGACAGTGTGCCAGTCAAAAAGTGGCCGCCAATATTTTCCTCGAATGTTTATTCGGTACTTTAATGAGCTATCGCGAATGAAAGGAAGCGTTGTCAAGAACTATTAAAATATTCGAATCCAAATTTGGGATCAATGTGTTTTTAAACCATTCCTCGAAAATATTAGCTTCCATGTTCTTATGATAGTCAACATTGCAGTCCTCAATTTTTTTCTGAGAGTGCTGCCAACTTTAAATGTGCACAATACTGTTTACTTTGACTATACATACATACATATAGATGAAGTTAAGAAAGTTTTACATCAGTCGTCTAGTCTAAGGCAAACTCGCTTCTTCTAATGAAACATATTTGCGACCACTTTTTGACTGGCACCCTGTCATTATTGTTTTCTCCTATTCATAAATGTATGTGAAAATCTGAGTTTGGTTAACTACGTTATGGACGTAGTGATTTTGCAGCAGGATCCTAGACTATAAGTTTGATCTATCTATCTCCTCAATGAGGAGGCATTCGCTATCTTGGATTTATAATTGCTTATCGTATCGTATCGATTCCACTCATATCAAACCCTTTAGTTGATACTCATATAGGGGAGAGGGAGGCAAGATAGGGTAGCGGGTAAGACAGGGTACCCAGGATAATACATAGTTCAAATTGAACAATCACGGCCGCCTATGTATAATTCGATGCGTCACCATGCTACCTGTGACAGTGTTCGTAAGTTCACGCGTGAAAAACTGATTAACTGCGAAGTGCTTAACATATTTATTCTGTCTTGTACAGTTGACTGTGGTTTATTAAATAATGACGCTTGAACTAATCTATTATAAGGTTAACATTTGAGATAGCCAACAGTTTTTTTTTTGTTTACGTCGTTAGTAGGAAATCACACGGTGGGGCAAGATGGGGAAATGATTACCCCGTCTTGCATCAAAGTGAAAATTTTTCATTTGGATTACATCAAATAGGTTTTTTTATATTCGTGTGCTTTTCATAATTTTCATTTTTAGGATGGCTCGTAAATACTAACGCACGACTAGGGGGACGAATCGTTATTCCAAAAATCTATGAAGGGACCTGTACAAGCTGTTTTGGATTAGAAAATTGGCTATTATAAAGCGTCAAGACAATTTATTGTGTCACAAACGACATGAGAAAGGAAAGTAAAGGCAGCTCGCTCAGTAATAAATGAAGCATTGGTTAAAAATGTACCTATACTTATATAGTACCATTGGGTACTAAGTCACCTGTTTTTTTATGGCTGAAGAAGAGGAGTTTTTTTCGTATTTAATAGAAATGAAAGAACAGGGATACGGACTTACAACTGAAGATCTCAAGGCATATCGCATATCAGTTGGCAAATGAAAAATAATAAACTTATTCCCATTCAACGCCCAAAAAGAAGAAGCAGGTAGAGAGTGGGTCTATGGCTACAGCTTATAATAAGAAAACTAGAAAACATTTCCGCTGCCAGAGCACCTGGATTTAACAAAGTTGTAAAAAAATTCTTCAATTTCCTTGCCAAAGTGTACGATAAAGCAGAAAGTGACTACTGGTCGTATTTACAACTGTGACGAAACAGTTATTTATGTATGATTCAGTGCAGTTGAAAACTATATTCCACCCATACTTATTTTTTCCAAAACATTGCTCTGATCAATGAAGCCCTCGATCATAGTGTTATCTTGTGTCTTCCTCGCACACGACACATCATTTGCAAGTAGCGAATATTAATTTTTTACGACCATGGAGTATATATTATGAACAAGCCGTTACAGCCTGACTACGATTTATCCCAGAGCTAGTCGTTACTATCTGCCAAGTCGCTGATATCTTTGGAAATGCATTTTTCAGGCAACCATGATTTCTACAGCTGTGCAGGAATCGACAATGATGCCGAAACTAATTAACGTCTGCGAGTTCTGACGATGCAAATAAATCATAATTTGTTCCTATAATACTTATCACCCCTCACCTCTACAAATTTGTACAGTTCAATTACTTATACAGTGTGACCCATTTTTAATGGAAACGCCCCCTTAGAATTTGAAGTTGTGAACCGATTTTAATAATTTTATTTTGAAATGTCAAGTACTAAAAGGTCTACCTTGGGACAAAATTTGAAATATTTATTAAAGTTTGAAGGCATACTACGATATTTTTTCACAGTCGAATATCGGGATTTTTTATTAACGATTTTTTTATTGAAAAAATTACTACGCCACTGGATTCAGAGTGCCTCTAAACAGGTGTGACTAAAATTTCATGAAAAAATATTCATTATTAACAAAGTTATGACAACTCAAAAATTCGAAAACTCACACAGCTAACATTCGTAAAATACACCCTATATCAATATTTTCAATGGAAATAACGGAATTACATTCAAGTTTTCACGCAAATTAACTAAAACTAAGACCTAATATTTCAATTTAAATTTTAGTTCCCATGGAAATGATATTACAGTTTGACACTTGTGAAAGATTTAAGTGTACTACTGTCAACAATATTCACCTTACAGTTCTTCGAATTATTTTGTGTCATGGCGGCAAGATTGAGCGTCTCGGTGTTCGTCTTGAATTTATCCAGGATTGAAGCGTGGCTCCCTTACCCTTTAAACTGATATT
>WOGP01004130.1:0-14356 GCA_015342065.1 Leptinotarsa undecemlineata | reverse complement strand
GAGAACCCCAATTCAGCTTATGATCTAGAATTAGACCTAGCATTTTTGTTTCTGGTTTGGATGTCACCTCTAGTTGGCTATCTTCATATATTTTGAGGGTTTCGGTGGTGTTCTGCTTATATTTATTGCTAGATGATTTTTTTCAGCCCATTTCATTATTTTCTCATATATGGATTCTGTTGATTCTGCAAGTACTGATGTATTATAATCAGTGACAAGAACATTTGTATCGTTTGCATATGCAACTATATGTATCTTTGAAAAACTATTTAGGTATTGTATCAAGTCGTTCGCATAAATAAAAAAAAGCAGTGGTCCGAGTATAGACCCCTGTGGAACTCCTTGCTTGCAAGCCAATGAATTCTCACTGTTTGTGATCTATTCTCTAAATATGACCTCATCCAATCCAATGATAACGTACCCATCTCTGATCTGATGGCCAAAGATGAAGCAGGTGACCGCCATCAACAAACTAGGCAAGGTGCAAAGACTTGCATGTTTGGGAGTGACGGAAGCAATGAGAACTACCCCAACAGCTGCATTTGAGACACTCCTGAATCTACCTCCTTAACACCTTGTGATAATGGGGGAGGCCAGGATGGGCCAATTCAGACTGGAAAACTCACCGAACTACAAAAAATCGGACCGAACAGAAATTTCGGAACAAGTGCAGGAGCACATATTGAATATGTGCACGGACCACATGACACCAAAGTACACCTTTAACACAAACTTCACGGCCAAAATCATAAGCCGTGAAGAGTGGAAGACCATAATCGTCTCGAAAACATGTTTGGAAAAAACACCTGGTTCAAAAAAAAGATTACGTGTGTCTTCAAACGTATTCAAAAAACATTTTATTGTGAGATTTTCACTGAAACAGTTTTACAAAAACGCAACATTTGTTTCGCCATACAATGGCTTCTTCGGGCGTGTCTTGAGTAAAGACACACCCGAAGAAGACCGATCCTATTCGTATCACTTTTTCAGAATATTATACATGTTATTGAACCGTTATCTCGTTATGGTACTACTGATGCACGTGACTGTCATATATTTAGTACAACTACTTATCAATACTACATCAAGTAAGTACCCAAAAAGGTTTTGTATCATTACGCAAACTGATTAATAATATTCATGAAAAATTAACATGAAGATCGATCAAGTTGAGCCTGCTTTGTATGCCATATCGTAGAACTTCGATGGATAGATAATATTTCGGCGTGGCGTGACAAATATGATGTGTATCATATAGAGAAGTGTGTATCACACAATCTGCTGATATACATATTGTAAATAGATTGAAGTTCGAATAGATTTTGAGTACTTGATTAGATACAGCGTTTTTTTCCAATCATCGGTATGTCCTTGAGCTCTTTCGGCGATTCTGTTTATATCTCCTCAATCGTCACAGAACGCTGTCTTTTCACGGGTCTCTTCAACCTTGAAAACAAAAAAAGTCGCAGGAGGTCAAATCAGGTGAATACGGTGGATGAGGCATAATTACGGTGTTGTTTTTAGCCAAAAAATTACGAACGAGCTATGACGGACGTTTTCTTCGTATTGCTTCTCGTAAGCGGCGCATAACTTCAAGATAATACTCCTCATTGACCATATGACCATGTGGTAAGAACTCCAAATTCACTACGCCACGGTAATAAACTTAGAAAATTGAAAACCGTACACGATTTCTCAGTTACATTTCGTCAGTTTCTTGAGGACATTGTTTTTCCCGTAAGAGGGCACCAAAATGAAAAGTTGCGTAGTGAACAGTGACATGGACGAATTTCTTATAAAATTACCTTGTGTCCTATTCAAATTCTAAGGGCGATGGATAAAATGGACATATCCATTTTTGGTACTTATTCCGCTATCTCTAGATGTTTTTTCATTTGATCATTTCGACAATCATAATTTGAATTTCCCTTTTCCACCTCATCCAACTACTATCAACATAGACAATGACAATAATTGGGCTAATCCCAACAACAGGATTATCTGTTTTGCTATAAACTACATTCTACCCAAATGTGGATGGGTCTGTCCCAGTCTCACTCGGTTTTACAAATGAACTTCACCAACTGGCCGGATAGCCCCGGTTGCTGAGGCCAGTGGGTGTAATAGAAGAATAAGGGCAGGGTAAGACATAACAGTTGAGGTTAGGTTAGGTACTATTCATTACTATTCTAAAGGCGATGACATCGACCAATATTTTTTGTTATGGTAAACAACCATTAAATTTAACTCTTCTCGATAAAATGGACATATCCATATCTTATTACTCATTCCGTTATCTCTACAAGTGTTTTTTTTAATTTGATCATTTCGATAATCACAATTTGAAGCCATTTATACCCCTTTCCGTCCTTTTTCTACCTAGTTTTACCTAGATGTGGATGGGTCTGTCCTAGTCTTACTTAGTTTTACAAATGACCTTCTATAATAACTGGCCGGATAGCCCCGGTTGCTGAAGCCAGTGGGTGGAAAAGAAGAATAAGGACATATCTTGGTACTCATTCCGCTATCTCTACATATATTTTTTTATTTAATCATTTCGATAATCATAATTTGAAAGCATTATACCCCTTCCTCTCCATTTTCCACCTCATTTGCCCAAAAGTGGATGGGTCTGTCCCAGTCTCACTTGGTTTTACAATTGACCTTCGTTACCAACTGGCCGGATAGCCCCGGTTACTGAAGCCAGTGGGTGGGAAAGAAGAATAAGGGGTGGGTAGGACATAACAGTTGAGGTTAGGTAAGTTTAGTTTAGTTTAGTTTCTTTTTTTAATTAAAAATTGACCTGTTTTTTCTCAACCAATATGTCCTGAAGTTATTGGATCTGTTTTGTTTTCAGTGTCGCGCACTGTATATAAATCTGGATGACATTTTGAAATAAAACTGTCTAGCTCTGAGAAAAAAAGAGATTCACCTTCATCAAACCATCTTTAAATAACATAAATTTCAACCTCTATCAACATATTTATAAAACCAAAACGAATTATTGTTGAACTGTATTGTTATTTCTGGATTTAACCTGAGCATCACTCGGTACTTACGTCGTTAATGGGATTTTCTTAGATATAATGAGCTTAGGGAAGAATTGTCCCTGAAACATGACTTGAAGTTTGCAAAAATGCGCAGGGTCATTGACCTGATTTACGTCGTTTGTCGAACTAGAAAATAATGGACGTGGTGAATCATTTATTGCCAAACACATAGTTCTAATGTTGTTTAATGTATAGATTATAGCGGAAGGAGGTCGTATAAAAGTTTCGTAAGACTTCAATTAAGATTCGCTTGAATCAAGAATTATAAATGGATCGTCCATACATTTACAATTATTTTAAAGAAATAACCGAAATCTAAAGATGCAGAACAGATTTCGTCAATAATACAAACATATATTTTTCATCGCCTACATGTTTGATCGATGCCTGTTGATCTATTAAGAATAAGACTACTGCTGAAACTACATTTTTACTAGAACTTCATAGTCTGGGAGCTAGCGAGCATTTGGGTGTATTTTTATTTGACTGAAAATCATACCATTGATTTCCCCAGACACCAAAGCAAATACTTTTTGAAGAGAAAAACATTTATTAGCAACATAAAAATAAATGACAAAGAAAGAAAATGATGGCTTTATTGTGAGAAATATAAATACAAGTCGGTCCAAGGTACGGGGTACGGAATGGGGTGAATTTCAGGGGTGGAAGTGGGTTTTCATATTTTCCATTGCAACGAGAAACTTCTTTCAATGTTTTTTCAAACCAAAACTCCCTACCTCAACAAATAATCATTCCACAACGATGTGTAGGAAACCTATTTCAATTTCAATACTGAACGACAAATAACTTTATAACGTCTGCCTGACCTGCGTCATTATTATTAGGAAGTTTCGAAATTTAGACATAAATATTAAAATTCACTCACCCACAAGTGCACAATTCACAAATACATTGCTCCTTCAAAGGCACCTTCAAACGTGGCTTCGGCTCAGGTTCTTGGATCACTTTTTCGATGTTGATGACTTTATTTTCAGATATCCTCTTGATATTCGTTATGTTCTCCACCTCGTTCTGGAAAGAAAACATTGAATTACACAAACAACCCTACAATCGACTGAAATAACTTACGATCTCCTTTATGTCTATGATGTCTTCCCTGATGAAGGTCTTGTCGATTCTGTCCACAACGTCGGTGGTGAAATCCTCAACGACGGAAGTGATTGGCTTTGGCCCTCTCGAGTCCTTACTTGGTGTTAATCGTTTAGGTCCTTTAGGTCCTCTGTCGTCGGTGGTACTCTCATAGTACTCGACGGTGCTTTCATTGGTGATGAATGTTTCTGAAGTTCTTGAATCGAAGGTAGTTTTACTATCGTACATCGTTGTTGAAGTAGGAAAATCTCTAGTAGGTTGTAACTCTTTGTCACCCGGCTTTGGTACTCGAGAATCAGGTTTGGATGGTCTACCAGCTACAGGCATGTCTTCAGGTCTCAATTTTTCTTTTTTGTCTGGAGTTTTTTCTTGTGGCTGTTTTCTATCTGTAGTTGAAGGTTCCACAGGTTTTTCAGGCTTAGAAGGTCTACCAGCTACAGGCATGTCTTCGGGTCTTAATTTTTCTTTTCTACCTGGCGTTTTTTCATCTGGATATTTCCTATCTGTAGTTGAAGGTTCCTCAGGTTTTTCAGGCTTAGACGGTCTACCAGCTACAGGCATGTCTTCAGGTCTCAATTTCTCTTTTTTACCTGGTGTTTTTTCTTCTGGATGTTTCATGTCTGTAGTTGAAGGTTTCTCAGGTTTTTCAGGCTTGGAAGGTCTACCAGCTACAGGCATGTCTTCAGGTCTCAATTTGTCCTTTTTGTCTGGAGTTTTTTCTTGTGGCTGTTTTCTATCTGTAGTTGAAGGTTCTACAGGTTTTTCAGGCTTAGATGGTCTACCAGCTACAGGCATGTCTTCGGGTCTCAATTTTTCTTTTCTTCCTGGTGTTTTTTCTTCTGGATGTTTCATATCTCTAGTTGAAGGTTCCTCAGGTTTTTCAGGCTTGGAAGGTCTACCAGCTACAGGCATGTCTTCAGGTCGCAACTTTTCCTTTTTACCTGGTGTTTTTTCTTCTGGTTGTTTTCTATCGTCTATGGTTGAAGGTTCTAGAGGCTTGTCAGGCTTAGAAGGTCTACCAGCCACTGGCATATCTTCTGGCCTTAACCTGTCCATTTTCCCTGGCCTTTTCTCTTCTGGACGTTTTTTATCTATACTTGACGGTTCTTCAGGTTCGTTCCTTCTAGATGGCATTCCTGCTGTTGGTGTTTCTTGTATTTTTTCTGGCTTCGAACCTTCCGGAAACTTCTGATCAGGTTTAAGTTCTAAATCATCATCAATATAGGTGACTTCTTCAATAAGGTAAGTTGTATTACCAATGGTTTTGGTTGTTATCGTATCATAGGTTTTTATTAAGTTATCAACACCGTCAAATATTAAATTTGGATATTCTCCAATTTCTGGTTCTTTGATATGCTTAAGATCTTGATCTCCCGGCTTTAGTGCACTATAATCCGGTTTGGATGGTCTGCCAGCTACTGGCATATCTTCAGGTCTCAATTTTTCCTTTCGGCCAGGTTTTCTTTCTTCAGGATGTTTTTTATCAGTAGGCTTTTGGAGGATGGATGGTTCTCTTGGGACTTCATCACCTGGTTTACGTACAACACCATCTTCAATATAGGTAACTTCTTCAACAACGAATGTTGTATCGCCAATAGTTTTAGTTGTTCTCGTATCATATGTCTTTGATACAGTTTCAAGACTATCAACAAGTGTGGTGGTTGAACTTGGATAATCCTCATCTCTGGGTCCTTTGAAAGGCTTCAGGTCTTTATCTCCGGGCTTTGGTACTCGAGAATCAGGTTTGGAAGGTCTACCAGCTACAGGCATGTCTTCGGGTCTCAACTTTTCTTTTCTACCTGGCGTTTTTTCTTCTGGATGTTTCCTATCTGTAGTTGAAGGTTCCTCATGTTTTTTAGGCTTAGACGGTCTACCAGCTACAGGCATGTCTTCAGGCCTCAACTTTTCCTTTTTACCTGGCATTTTATCTTCTGGCTGTTTTCTATCTGTTGTGGAAGGTTCCAAAGGCTTTTCAGGCTTAGAAGGTCTACCAGCTACAGGCATATCTTCAGGTCTCAACTTTTCCTTTTTACCTGGGGTTTTCTCTTCCGTCTGTTTTTTATCAGTAGTTGAAGTTTCCTCAGGCTTTTCAGGTTTAGAGGGTCTACCAGCTACAGGCATGTCTTCAGGTCTTAACTTTTCTTTTCTACCTGGCATTTTTTCTTCTGGCTGGTTTCTATCTGTTGAAGGTTCCGAAGGCTTTTCAGGCTTGGAAGGTCTACCAGCTACAGGCATGTCTTCAGGTCTCAACTTTTCCTTTTGGCCAGGTTTTTTGTCTTCGGGATGCTTTCCATCTGTAGGCTTTTGTTGTATGGGTTGTTTTTTTGGAAATTCATCACCCGGTCTACGTACAACACCATCCTCAATATAGGTAATCTCTTCAACAACGAATGTTGTGTCGCCAATAGTTTTAGTGGTTCTCGAATCATATGTATTTGATACAGTTTCAAGACTATCAACTAGTGTTGTTGTTGAACTTGGATAATCCTCATCTCTGGGTTCTTTGACGGGCTTCAGATCTTTATCACCTGGCTTTGGTGATCGAGAATCAAGTTTAGATGGTCTACCAGCTACAGGCATGTCTTCAGGTCTCAACTTTTCTTTTTTGCCTGGGGTTCTTTCTTTGGGCTGTTTTTCATCAGTAGTTGAAATTTTCACAGGCTTTTCTGGTTTGGATGGTCTACCAGCCACTGACAAATCTTCAGGTCTCAACTTTTCCTTTTGGACAGGTTTTTTGTCTTCGGGATGCTTTCCATCTGTAGGCTTTTGTTGTATGGGTTGTCTTTTTGGAAATTCATCACCCGGTCTACGTACAACACCATCCTCAGTATAGGTAACTTCTTCAACAACGAATGTTGTGTCGCCTATAGTTTTAGTTGTTCTGGAATCGTATGTTTTTGATACAGTTTCAAAACTATCAACTACTGTAGTTGTTGAACTTGGATAATCCTCATCTCTGGGTTCTTTGACAGGCTTCAGATCTTTATCATCTGGCTTTGGTGATCGAGAATCAGGTTTAGATGGTCTACCAGCTACAGGCATGTCTTCAGGTCTCAACTTTTCTTTTTTACCTGGGGTTCTTTCTTTGGGCTGTTTTTCATCAGTAGTTGAAGTTTTCACAGGCTTTTCTGGTTTGGATGGTCTACCAGCCACTGGCATATCTTCCGGTCTCAATTTTTCCTTTTGACCGGGTTTCCTATCTTCGGGATACTTTCCATCTGTATGCTTTTGATGTATGGGTTGTCCTCTTGGAAATTCACCACCCGGTCTACGTACAACACCGCCCTCAATATAGGTAACTTCTTCAACAACGAATGTTGTGTCGCCGATAGATTTAGTTGTTCTCGAATCATAGGTTTTTGATACAGTTTCAAGACTATCAACTAGTGTGGTTGTTGAACTTGGATAATCCTCATCTCTGGGTTCCTTGATGGGCTTCAGATCTTTATCACCTGGCTTTGGAGATCGAGAATCAGGTTTAGATGGTCTTCCAGCTACAGGCATGTCCTCGGGTCTCAATCTTTCCTTTTTGCCGGGTGTTTTCTTTTCAGGTTGTGTTTTATCTGGAAGCTCATTCGGTTCATTTCTTCTAGACGGCATTCCAGCTGCTGGTAATTCCCTAATTTTTTGTGGAGCAGATCCTTTTGAAAATGTATCTCCAGGTATACGTTCAATATCATCTTCAATGTAGGTATGTTGTTCAACAATAAAACTCGTGTCACCAATAATTTTTCTCGTTGTCGAGTCATGTGTTTTCAATAGAGTTTCTGTACTATCAATTACTGTAGATGAACCTGAATAATTTTTATTTTTGGGCCTCAGATCTTCATCGCCAGGCTTTGGTGCACGATAATCAGGTCTGGATGGTCTTCCAGCTTCTGGCATGTCTTCAGGTCTTAACCTTTCCTTAAGACCTGGTGTTTTTTTCTCAGGTTGCTTTTTATCTGCACTTGGAGGATTTTCGGATCCCTTTCTCGTGGATGGCATTCCAGCTATTGGTGTCTCTCTTATTTTTTGGGTATCTCGTCCTCTTGGGAAGTCGTCACCTGATTTCCTCTCGATACCATCTTCGGTATAGGTAACTTCTTCAACAACGAAAGTTGTGTCGCCAACAGTTTTTGTTGTCCTTGAATCATATGTTTTTGATACTCTCTCAAGGCTATCCTCTATTGTCGTTGAACTAGAATAATCCTCATCTTTGGGTCGTTTAGTAAACTCTCGATCTTTATCACCCGGTTTTGGTGATCGAGA
Source organism: Leptinotarsa undecemlineata (assembly GCA_015342065.1). Lineage (NCBI taxonomy): Eukaryota > Metazoa > Arthropoda > Insecta > Coleoptera > Chrysomelidae > Leptinotarsa > Leptinotarsa undecemlineata. The sequence continues at coordinate 5,945 of WOGP01004130.1, read as the reverse complement.
ATCCGGTTTTGAAGGTCTACCAGCTACTGGCATGTCCTCAGGTCTTAACCGTTCCTTGTGACCGGGTGTTTTTTTCTCAGGTTGCCTCTTATCTGTGGTTGAAGTAACTTTTGGTTCCTCTCTTCTGGATGGCATTCCTGCAGTTGACGTCTCTTTTGGTTTTTGTGGCGGTGGTACTCTTGGGAATTTCTCACTATGTTCACGTTCAACACCACCTTCAACATATGATATGTCTTCAACAACGTAAGTGGTATCACCAACTGTTCTGGTAGTTTTTGAGTCATATGATTTTGATACAGACTCGAAACTATCTGAAACTATTGTCGAACTAGAATAATCTTGGTTTTCTGGTTGTCTAGGTGTGTCCTGTTTAGATGGTCTTCCGGCAACGGGCATATCCTCGGGTCTCAATCGTTCTTTCCTGTGTGGAGCTTCCGAAGGTCCCCTTCTTCCAGTTGGTCTCACAGCCGATGAATCATCAATAACCTGGATGTAGGTGTCTATTGTGTTCGTGGTATTGGAGAATGTTTTTGAATCTCTCACCACACCCGTTCTGTGATCTCTGATATCCGTCATCCTTTCAGATTGATCTGAAGTCACCGTATAGTTTTCTGAACCCTTGACAACTTTAGAAGGCATCCTTGGTTCAGGAGTGTCTTGCCTGGCGGGTTTAGTAGGCCTTCCGGCTGGAGGGAGTTCTTCGGGGCTTAACTTATGTCCTCTTGTAGGAGATTTGGGTCTTCTATCTCTAGTTTGCTCCTTAGGGGTGTCTACAACTCTTGAAGGTTTTCCCGCAGTTGGAATGTAACCAGACTGTGTCACTTGGTCATCAGATATAACCTGTCTGTCATCAGTATAATATTTAACAACGTGAGAGTGATCGGAAACGTTTGCTGAGTCTCTAATGTCAGAAAAGGTTTCGTAGTACTCAGTGGTACTACTGGTGACAGTTTCTGTGGAGTCCTTAACAGTTTTATTAGTTTGATGAACGCTGGTTTCGTTGTCAAGGAATTCTGTTGTCTGTCTTATACTCTCTGGCTTCCTGGAAGGTTTGCCAGCAACGGGAAGCTCTGTTGGGGAAGTTCTTGGAGCCTTGGTAGGTTTCCATCCAGGAGGAGTCTTTTGGTCCACTCTGCTGTCTACACTGCTGGAAACCTCGCTATTGGAATCTGTGAACTGTTTAATGTTTTCCATTGTTTCAGTTTCGATAAAGCTGTAGCTGTCAGGTGATTTTTTCTTAGAAGGGGCACCGGCAGCTGGCAGGTCTTCCGGAGACAGCTTTTTTGGTTTCCTAAAGGTGGAATCTGGTTGTCTAGGCCCCGGTGATTTTTCGGATGGTTTCGAAGGCTGTGTTCCAGTGAAAGTTTCTTTACGGGTTTCGGGGGGTGACTCGTAGGTGAAGGCACCGTTCCAGCCGGTTTTTCCGTAGTTTCTGTCATTGGAATACACGACATCGGTACTGTCTATGGTTCGGTCAATAAGTACCTTTCCTGCTGTACCTATTGTGTTTTGGACGGCCTTCGAATCGTAGACATTTTCTACCGTGGTTTGGGAAGAGTCGATGCCGTGGCCGTAGAAGTCTTTGGAATCAGTACTCATGTGAGTATTGCTCGTTTTGTGTCGGTCCAGAAACTGTTTACTGGTAGAATCTATACTCTCTGTGGTTCTGTTTGTAGTATTCTCAATATTTTCTGAAAAGTTTGTTGTAGAATCAACGTGACTAGATTCGCTGTTATCAACTATGTGAGAGTAGGATTCTGAGCTGTAATCCGCTGTAAGGGAACCGCCTGGAATGACGTCCACATCGACGTCGGTAACGGTTTTGATGATCTTACCGTTGGCATCGTAGTATGTGATAGTGGTTGTAGTCGTAGCTGTTGCATCTTCGATTTGAGAACTAGATTTTAGGGCAGTATTGCTGGAATGCGACTGGTGCTTGGTGGTAGTGCTATCCAAGCTTTTGGAATGTACGGAGTTTTTTCCAGTTTGTCCAGTTTGAACAACGTTAGAACCTATTTGGCTATCAGTCTTTTCGGTGTTTATAAATTGTTTAGTCTTATCGCTAATGGAAATATTGCTTTTGTCCGTCAGATAAGTATTATGGACAGCGTCCACGGAAGAAGAAGTATGATCACCTACCTTGTGAGCTTCTTTGACCACCTTTGAGAACCTCGTCTTGGGCTGCGAGAGCTCTGGAACAGCTGAATCGTACCTGGTAGAGCTATCTACGACCGACTGTTTGGAATGCTCTTCTGGTACAATGTTGGTACCGCGTCTCTTGTCCAGTCTGGCGTCTTCACTTTTATGGGTTGAGTTCCCGGATTCGTGGTGCTTTTCATCGATCACCGTCTCTTTGCCGTCCACGATCTTGATGACACGGCTGCTGGAAGAGGTCTTCGCCGTGGATGTGCTCTCTTGATGAGAGCTGGAGGAGGACTCTTCGACGAAGGTGTGGTCACCGTTCTTCGAAAGTTGGTTCTTGGATGTTTTGCCTTTTCCGACCGGCTGTTCGTGGAGAAACTTGCCGTTCCAGCCCGAATCGTTTTTGTTGTACGTCAACTTGACTTCCTCCATAGGCTCAGTCACTGTGTAAGTAGATCCCGAGATTTGGGACAGGTTGGAAATGGACTGGTTGAGATTCGACGTTGATTGGTTCAAAATCGAGCCGATCTGTTGTATTTCTGTAGACGATGTATCGGCATCTCTCGAGATGAAATGCCTATACTCTGTGGAAGTTGCTCCGGTTTCCCCGTATGTGGTTAGTTTTTCGCCGGCCCCCGTAGGCAGGGATTCAGTAACGACGTATGAGACGATTTTAGCTTTCACTGGCAGATGCGAAACGTCCGCTATCTGTAGACTGGACGAAGAGGAAGATTTGGACAGGTTTCCGGAAAGCCCAGTTTCGGTTTTGGACAAAGAACTCTGTACCACTTTGGAAGACTTCGTTGCGCTCGTGCTGGAAGTTGCTGTGGTGGTCGAGGAGGATTTCTTTTTCGTTTTGGTTGCCGTTTCGGCTTTTTTCACTGTCATTTTAGGACACTGTCGTTCGCACTGTTCGTTCAAAGTTCAAAGAGTATTTCGGTCGGCGCGCTAGTTTGAATCGACTGTTCGCGGTCGCGTTATTTTTGAAAGTGAATTCTTGCAGCGGTACCAGCAACAGGTTGGCGAGTGTGCGATCGCTACGTCACTTTGTTGCTCTCCCACGTTTGTTAAATCTTATACTTTTATGGCCAGTCTGCGACGAGGAGTTGGCCCGATTCGTCACTTTCTAATGATTCAATAATGAACAACCTTCGATCCGAACGCCGTATGATGATACTTGTGTTGATATTTTTCGCGTCTTGGACTATTTTTAGGCGACGTTGTGTTTGTTAATCGACTCAAACGCGAAATAACACGAAACCCTAAAAAAAAAATACGATTTTGTTGTGAATCTATGAATATCCATTGATAGGAGCTGTTATCCGTAGCGAATGAACTTGAAATAATGATTGATATGTCGTATGAGGATGAGATTGGTTAGGATAAAATATATATCGCATAGATTTGGATTTTGTTCACAGAGAACTAGAAACAGTCTGTTTATACAGGGTCGTCCGTGTTGATTGTGAATTCTAAGTGGTTTTTATACCACTTGTATTTGTGACTAACGTTACTGCAGTTTCATTCTGCAACGCATTTCCAAGGACAATACACTGAAATAATAATAATAATATTTATTTCACTTGTTGAACAGTATGAAAGCATTACAATAAACATTTACAAACAGTAACAAGGAAGACGTCCATGTATAACTAAAAACAATTATAAGTATATAAATATAAAACAACAAAACACGACAGATACTAAACTGTAGGTACATATGAAGGTAATTAACTTTTTTTTTATCGAGGGTAACTAATAAAACTCGTCAACGGTGTAGCAGTTTCTTTCGATAAGATATTTTTTCAATTGTCTTCTGAAAATGCAGATGTTCATTGAGTCCTCAATAGAGGGAGGTTCGGTGAGGATTCGCTATCAACAACCCTCTAGTTCTAGTTGCGTATGGGTGGTCTTGCTGGTTTGCGCTAAACTTTTCTTTATTCTTATGAACGTAGAGACACATCTCATATATATACAGACCAGCATTTGTGAGTATTTCCAGCTTTCTGAATGAGCTTCTACATGAGTGTCGCCATCCTAAACTAGCAATTATTCTGACCGCGCGCTTTTGTAATATAAATACTCTTTCAGAAGAGAAGCTCATACCTCAATTCAAGATTCCATAGCGCAAGTGACAGCCAATAGTTGCATAGTACAGATTTAGGAGCACCTCTCTTCCGCAATGATTCAACATAAATCTCAGTGCATAACAGTTCTTTTGTAGTTTATCACATAGTGAATCTATATGAGGACCCCAATTCAGCCTATGACCTAGAATTAAACCTAGCATTTTTGTTTCTGGTTTAGATGTCACCTCTAGTTGGCTATCTTCATATATTTTGAGAGTTTCGGTGGTGTTCTGCATTGTGAATTTGACTAATGCTGTTTTGCTAATGTTCAGTGCTAAATGAATTTTTTCAGCCCATTTCATTATTTTCTCATATGTGGATTCTATTGTTTCTGCAAGTGATAACGTATTACAATCAGTGACCAGAACATTAGTATCGTCTGCATATGCAACTATATGTATCTTTGAAAGACTATTTAGGTATTGTATCAAGCCGTTTGCATAAATAAGAAAAAGCAGTGGTCCGAGTATAGACCCCTGTGGAACTCCTTGCTTGCAGGCCAAGGACTCACTGTGAATATCTTGAATTATCACTGTTTGTGACCTGTTCTCTAGATATAACCTCATCCAATCTTGGGCAACTCCACGAGCCCCATAGCGATGCATTTTCTGTTAAATGCTCTAGAAAAATCGATGAACAAACTACAAATTTGCAGTTTGTTATCCAAGGCTATTACTACGTGTTCTATAAAGCATATAAAGCTGTTTCCGTGCTTTAATTCTGCATGAAACCATGCTGATTTGTCGAGAGTAATTCATTTTTGAGGAGAAACGATAGTAACTGATTTTTAATATTCATTTCGTATACTTTGGATATACTAGAGAAAAGACTCACCCCTCTATAGTTCTCATAGCTATTTGAGTATCCTTTTTTTAAAATTGGGGTAACGATTGCAAATTTAAATTTATCAGGAAACATTCCTCGTTCCATGGAAAGATTTAGCAGATAGGTCAGAGGGTAGACTGTTTATTCCATGCATTTTTTCAGAAGATTGTTTGAGACCTGATCATATCCACTAGTATTAGAATTTTTTAATTCATTTATCAAATCAAAAACCTCATATTCTTTGATTGAGTATAGTTTACGAGTAGATTGCTTCTTTATCAATATACTCATTGATCTATATGATACTATTCGCACCCAAACAATTACAAAACATTTTTCCGCTTCTGGCACAGAAATATAAAATGACGTTCACGTCGAAGTAGACTTTCCTCCACTTCCAAAGGAATGTATGAAACATTGTTTTGCGTATTGATATTGAGGCATTGATAGTTGTGGAATAGTTCCTTTAAATACAACTTTTTGTTCACGAGTGCCAGTTGAGAAGTGAAACCTTAATGATATGTATGAGTTTCTGAAAACTCTATTAGAACCGTCAGTCATATGAAGTGAAACCTGAATTATATCATACGTAATCTAGAATGAAACAGATCATTAATTTATGTATCTACAGTGTGACCCATTTAAAATGGAACCACCCCTGTAGAATGTGCATTTTTCAATCAATCTCAATTTTTTTTTATTGAAATATTAAGCATGAAAAACTGTATCTTGACACTAACTTTCACAATTTTAGTTTCATTTCCAAGGCACTCTATGGTTTTTTTTGTTTGTCAAAAACGGCAAAAGTTTATTAGGCAATTTTTGTTTTCAAATTTGACTACACCACTG
>WOGP01004129.1:0-14357 GCA_015342065.1 Leptinotarsa undecemlineata | reverse complement strand
GGGTTTGAATCAGATATCACTTAAAGGAATGCTACACAATATAATGTATGAAAGAGTTACGATATAAACTTTCACTTATATGGAACACTATCATCCTTAATGGTGTACTTCAAAGATTCAGAATAAGACACACATCGTTCTGGATAACGAGAAGCATTTACGAATTGATAATAATAATGATTATTAATTAGCTTTACTGATAATACAAAGAAAAATACAAGTATGAATGAGAAAATGAGGTTACAGGAGATTCTGGTACTCATTGGCGAAGTCTAGCTCAGAGCTAGTTAGCCAACAAGCCCCATTCCATAATGAATGCGAACATACAGAAATTGAATAAACAATTAGTAATGATGGTACCTACCACGAGAAGAGAAAATAAATTGAAATATTGATAGGTGATTATCCCCTAAAGAGCTGATATATTGAATCGATCTGTTGTTTATTTATTATTGATGTGTCCAAGAAGCAAAAATTGACATTACAGACTATCATATATATAATTTGTATATTTCTATTTGAATACCCGGATATTGAATCTCTTCATTTGCTCAGGCAATGAATTGTAGAGTTTCACAGGTTCATACAGTAAATGAACTATACCTATTTAATTTGCTTTAAATGTATTAAAAGATAATAAAGACGATATTATTATTATTATTATCTCCGAAACTGTGCAGTGCGATGTTGTGGCATAGTAAATTTGCTTATTTCATAAAAGGCTTTTATTTCATCTGCAACATGATCAGTGAATCTAAGTTCGGTACCAAACATCACCACTATGTTTTCAGCTGTATTGACAGGTGTCAAGATAGTATAACCTAGTTCTGAGTGGAAATCGTTAAAAAAATGTGTGCCTCAGAATACTCATCGATTTTTAAATGCATATATAACTGTATATCAGCATGAGCCTATATTTCACAGTTCTTGATGGACGAGATAATGTCAGTAGTATAAATGATGAACAATGAAGGTCCCAAAATGGAACCGTGTGGTACTCCAGATATAATATAAAGACATAAGAAGTAGTGACCAACAACAAAAAGTTTTTGAGATCTACCCAGCACTATCAGCCCAGTCAGCACTATCAAAACCAAAATATTTGTGTCTCATGCAAATCAACTCTTGATTGATGGTATTCTCGTTTCCCTAAAAATCTAATTTCAAACACCAATCCTTGTATTTTCGTCCAAAAATTGAATAGTCAATAAAACAGCTTCCGAACATTTTCCTGAGTTTTACAGGTGAGATGAAATCTTGCAAATTGCGTCAATCCTTCACCGTCTCCACTCATAGCTATTGAAATATTGTTCGATATGCAAAACTCGAGTAATCCATCCACGTCGAGCGTTGGAAAAAATTAATGAAATGATCTCATTGATGAAGATAAGCCCGTTTGATATAATAAATACAATTGGAGCCTCGTGTCTCAGAGATTAAGCGACCCACCGGTGAGCTGTCGCATTGTACTATGTGACGTTGATAGTTGGCCATGCTGACTCCAGATATCATAGGTATCGATTTCAGATGCTGATTATGTAATGAGAGGGGTCTCGACAAGGGAGGCTGTAATCAGAATATCGTAGACTGTATATAGCTCGACGGAATAATAATATGACATTTTTTGATAATGTCAGAGTATAATGGTTTCAATGTCTTGAACCTGGGTTGGATCCCAGAGTTTATTATATTTCTATGTGGTTGTAAATACTTCTATATTAAAAAAACTGTTAATAATTCTAAAATACAAATCATTAAATTATTAAACAACAACAAAAATTAATTGACGCTCCGAACAGCGGAGGCTAAAATCAAAAGACTATATACACACAGAAAAGCCCGCCGGAGGCACGAAATTTTTATATTGTTGCACGCGTTGCTTAATATTGAAGTTAGTTAACTTTTGTCTAAAATTATAGGTTTCACACATACGAATTAAAAAATTGAACAAATCGTCGCTGTGCGCTCAGATGGAACATCATGAAAACCCATGAAATGTTCTACCACATTACTATCTTTGGCATATATAAAAACGATTGAAAGTTGTGATGTACAGATAATATCGGTAATTTTATCAATTTCCCATGCAAAAAAATAGATACTTTTAATCTCCTTGCTTATATTTTCCTCAATAATATATGTCAGACTGTCTATAAGCTCATTTTGGATGGTTTTTGAGGTGCCCGAAAAAACGCTACCGTTTAAAAAAGTGCCAAATTGTGAATCATATTTGCCCCATAACATTAAAATTTCCTTGTAATTGCCGCGAATAATCGAAGCTAATTCTTGGGAACCCAAATAAATCGTAATATCCATAAGTCTTTTTAAATTCGACCGATTTTCTCTAAACTGATTATTAAGATAAATTATGGCCTCTTTTTGAGCTCTATCTAAAGCTGTTGCTATATTTTGTTAGCTGAACAATTTTAATTTACAAGACGAAAATATATGCTCCTTAGATTCAAAATGTCTTTCTATAGAACGAGGTAAACTTTTGAAAATAAAACACAGGGCCACCAAAAAATTTTTCTCATTTAATGTAGCCGGTTAACCAATCGCATTTATCGTACCAACTAATATCAAATCCTCGATTTTGTCGATTATCTGACGCTTTAATTGAAATCATATTCAGTTGAGGCTTTTTCAGAATTTAATAATGTTAAATTTATTATCATAAGATAAAGACTTGAAATCATTTGTCAGCAGCCAATCGACTATATCGTCAGATTTTTTAATTTCGTCCAACGTATTCATATATTAAATAAAAATAAATGAAAACACTCCAAAAACACATTGAAACTATTACCAAAAAGCACTGCTATAATACAATACTACCTGTTTTATACACAAATAACAAATATTATCAAGAAACACAAACGATTTACCGAAATATTCTTCAGTCCCGGTCCGTCACGGCATCCCGTCCAAATAATTAAATAAAAAACAAACGCAGTCGTACACTAACGGAGACCAACTGGAGGCTAGCCTCCTCTAACGCTATAATTTCTGCAACTGAACGGGACGTATGTCTATGGTTGGATCGGTCCCCTGGATATTGTGTTTTTTAAAGCGGTCGGAGGCTTAGCTCCCTTTCAGCGTATGGACTTTATTATTTCGGGTTGATCGTTTATTCGTTATTCGTTCATGGGCGGTGCCTTTGAGTTTTGTTGATGCAGGATACAGTGTGGTACGTACTACGTAGTGAGTGATAGTGTTTTTTCGGGCATATCATGGATTTATATTAAAAATCAATGGTGAAGTAATGATACTCAAGCATTTTTAGAAAAAAAATATTAAAATTTCTGTTCAATATCTTTTAATTCATTGCGATGAATAGCCTCAAATTTTATGGGGAGACTAAGCCTCCCTTGCTCCTCTGACGAGCCGCCGCTGTTAAAATCTATTGCGGCAGTTGTACCTCATATCCTTATCTCAAACGAATGCATTCGGGAATCGCCGGTAAAAAATAACTATTTTATACAATCATGAGAAATATATAGTTTAGTAGAGGTAAATACATTTTTAGCCTAGACCAATCAAACTGTTCAGTAGTAATAGAGCTGAGGTTATTAACGTGAGTATTTTGTTCACTAGTATCTAATGTTTCTGGTATTTAATCATTTCGTTTGATAGTAGTCATTTATTTGTGTCAGGGTTTCTTATTTGTGTTGCATTCGAAATAAGAAAGTTGTTATTGGACACTGCTATATGAAACATCCCAACATCCCAACTGAAAATTCCAATCGAATTGTCTAATTGTTTTTTCTGAACAAGACTAATTGTTTATCATCCAATTCATTATATTCGATACATACTGTAGAAAATAATTACTATATACCATTATAAACCATTCCTCCCCATTTGGATCTTTCCGATAGAGGTGACCACGAGCTCAGCAAGTTATGGACTGAAGGTAACAAGAAACCTTGACTCAAGCCTTGGATAATTCTGCATACCATCACTCCAGTGTAACCAAATTCTTTTCCAACTATGGGAATGAGTATGGAGAAAAGCGATGCAATGAATAGAGCACCGCCCAAGAATAATTTTGGACCATAATTTTTCGCAATCTGTCCGGCACCTACTTGAAGGCAAATGTAACCCCAGAAAAATGATGACATTATCATATTTTTGTTTTCTGCCCATTCTGGATATGTCTGAAAATTAAGATATCACAAATTGAGGTGATAAAAAGAGGATTTTCTTGGAGGGTAAGAATGAAATTGTGAATTGATAATGACTATAATAATAGTAGCAACTGACTGAATTTTTTTTGAGAGCAAATCAGAGTAACAAAAGTTGAAGAAAAATAAAAAGAATATCACTAGAAAAAATATAACTACAAGTACAGTGGAAGAAAAACAAGTAAAATATAACAGATTTCGCCAGATTTATTTCAAGGTATCTCTGAATGAATCACAAGAGTTACAAATTTCGTTTAAATTAATACACATTGGGCTGATGGGTTGACTCATAAAACATTGGTTATTGGTCGGAAATTATATAAAGGTAAATTGTCTCTGTCCGCTAATTGCGGTACCTTGAAATTCAATGTGTTTAGATCAGGAAGGTCAATAAAATTATGAACCAGTTTATGAGACTTCAAGCATCTTCTAAACTACCAGATCCCAAAGTTGAATCTGTTCATTATCAACTTAAAATCTGTTTTGCGTTATTGATATACAGGGTGTCTCTTAACTACAGAACGAAACTTGAGAAGGTGATTCGTTAAAGAATAAAAAATCGTTATAGGGCTTTGAAGTTAAAAAAACGGTATTTATAAAATATCATAAATATTGTTACACCGATTTGGTTGAAATTTGCAACAGTTATTTGAAGTAATAATATTAGCCCGAACTGGACTGAAATTATTAGGTCCAGTGGCGTCTCAGTAGACACCACAGCCAACAATTTCGAGAAAGAAAAACGTCACTTTTTCGTCACTTTATCCATATCAAGCTTCGTTATTGAGAAAAATCACTTCTAAAATCTATCCATGGACAACATAAAATAAAAAAAGTAAATAATAAACAATCTTGACTTTAAAATAAATGATCAAAATGTCCACATCATGTTTTTTGGACAAAGTGATGTTTTTTCAACTGAAAATGGCAGTTCATATGTGAAAGAAACTTCCCACATTTTTTGTTCCATGGTATACGTGATTGAAATAATAATTATTTTCCGACTGTCACCTGTTAGGTATTCAAGTTCATATTACTTTACTTTCTGATTCTTATCTTCGTAATGTGATAAGATATGAATTTCAACTCGTTGCCAGTTCATCTAGTGTATTTTAAATATTTATCTCACTGTTAATGACCTATTTGAAATCACAATATTGCACAATTAAAACTACATAAAACTAGCCCGTATGGCATTTTTGATGTTCACAAAATTTTTTCAAACCTATTTTTTTTAATGAAAAAACAGTATGAATTCCTAAACAAAAATATTTTGACTCCTACGTCTATAGTAATTGATAAGAGAATGTACATTTTGAAACGTGGAAAAATGCAAAAATCACTTCTTATTTTTCAGTCTATATAAGGGATATTAGCGATTGGAATTGATACAAGTATTCTTTGCGAGAAAGAAAGCTTTCTGGCTTCCACTTTTTCAGCCAAAAATTGTGGGAGATTAAACAGAAAAAGTGATTTTCTCTCTTTTCTGTAATGGCCGCTGCTTCCTATTCAGGCGCAATTGGGGCCAGCTCATTACGGGGGGTTGTCCTTGTCTGGGTTAGCACCCATTGACAACTCTTATATTTAGTTCTAATTCAAACTTATACTACACTTATTTAAATTTTGCAGGCACGTTAAATAACGGCGGACAACACAAAACACATTAAAACTAGCCCCGATGCAACACGTGGTATCCACGTACCATCTATGTGGACGAACTATACGTCCGTCCACTACCACTACTACACCGGAACTCAAAAAAGTGATTTTGGAATTCAATGTTCATTTTTGTTTCGATGTCGTTATTTGAAATATGATCCTTGTTTCTGGAAGCTATATTGATGATCACTCAAGATCAACTTTCAAATATTTAAAGATATGGTGGTTCACGGCTTCGTCCATGATTTTTGATATCGCTGATAGCAAAGCCAATGGTCTCTAGTAATTTGAAAGATTTGCAATCTCGCTCAATTATTTGGAATCCTTGCATTGCGGATGTAACCTACTATTTGATCAAATGGTGTACTCGCCTGTTTTCAGATTAGCGTACCCACATTATCCCAGGTAAACAAAATTCAGGTAATGAACTCATTTAGGGCCGCCTGTTATCACCTGCTGTGGTTGTAAGGTTAACTATTTCAGTTTATTTTATGAAGACATAGGTAGGTTCAATTTTTATTAGTATTCACACCCATCCATCCATCCATCCAACAATTTCTCATTCGTTTATTTCACAAAACCCTACCATAGCATCAGTTTGTCGTATATATTCTACTTACTGGATAGTCTTTACCTTCTGAACCTTCCGAAACCATTTCAACTATTGCCACATTCAGGATTGTCCTCATTCCATAAGCTATAGTGGCTGCCCAGAACAATAAGACATACTGTACATGCCGATAGCCGTATCCTGATCCTAGAAAAATTATTGAATACTTGGAATGTTGACGAATCTCATAATTGTGATATTGTGAAGTATATTTTACCCAATGACCAATGACCCAATATTCATTGACTGGATTCATTGATGAATCCAGTCAATGCAGTTATGGACGACGCCCTACAAGTCTGGTATCAGTATCAGTAAGTAATAGTCTAGTAATCTAGATATATATTTAATAGCTATCATTGTAGTGTATTTGCCAACAGTTTATCCATGTAATTAGTCTTTAATGGACTGTATGGGTAATGAATACAAATAAATAAATAAATAAATAAAAACAATATACAGGGTGTACATCCATCCCATGCCACTTGTAAATTTGGAAGTGACGAGGCCATTGTCGACCATGACAACAAGTTCGTGCAGAAGATGACAAGACTTTCGACTTTCGACTGAGTGTTTCGAAAGCATCGATGGAATCATCAGAGAGGATTCGCCGGCGGGCGTAAAACGCTAAATCTGGGTCGCCGGCGGGCGTTGAACGCGGAAACGTGAGTGGAAAAAACTACGATGGACATTTCGAGGAATCGTCGGCGGGCGTTAAACCCAGAAGGGATTTCCGAAACACCGAGTGGTTCGAAAGTGATGAATATCTGGGAGATTGATATTCCGACGAAGGATGTATCTTCGATGGGTCGACGGCGGGCGTTAAACGTGGAAAGAATGTCGTAGGACAGTACGACGAAATGGACGTCTGACGCCAGGCGTCGAGATGCCCCCCAAAGAGAGCCCTCAGCGGTTCCGGGGGGGTGTGGGACGAGTTGCGCGCCGAAGCGCCTCTCGCCTTATACGAGCCTGGAGCTGGTGTCCTAACGGATGAGTTAGGGGGTGGAGGAATGCCAGGTGGTCAGCCTGAAGCCGAGAGAGGCTTGGGGGGTGGCTTCATAGCAGGGCCAATCCAAAACCTCAATGAGGTTCACCCAACGACAAATGGAGCAGCTGCTGAAACAAATCAACAAATACAACGATCTAGTTAGAGCAAGCAACGAACCTCCCGCTTAGATAGGAGCTGTGTCCCGAAATCCCTTTGCTTCAAAAAGTCCTTTCAAAAAAGTCCAAACGTGTCAAATCTGGCGAGCGGACTGGCCATTCTGTAGGGCCTCGACGGGCGATCCAACCACCGGAAAATGTAATATCCAAATAGTTTCTTACTTGTCTGGAGTAATGTGGTAGTGCTCCATTTTAGAATACAATATCTATATCGAATTCATTAGGATTCGCTTCGACGATTTCAGTGATGAGAGGGTTAACAGTAGTTTCTAGCATATTCAAATACCCCTGTTAAATTTTGATCAATAAATAGAAGTCCTACAATATGGTTTCCCATCATTCCTGTCCAAACGTTAATTTTTTCTAGATATTGGGTAAATGTTTCATGGAAAACGTAAGGGTTTGTGTCACTCCGATAACAACGATTTTGTCTATGAACATTGCCGCTTGGAAGAAATCTACATTCGTCACTAAAACAATATTGTGGAGAAAGGTAGCATGCCTTGTAATGGTTCATAATTTTGCAGAATGCTGTTCTTCGATCAGGGTCATCTTCAGTTAATTGTTGTACCATTTTTCATACAGTAATTCCATAACGAATGAATAGGAATGGATGGAAATGGATTAAAAAAATGTTTTTTGATCAATTGAATGCCCAAATGAAAGTAGTTCCGAAAGTTATCAAATGTTCCGCCATTTTGTAGTAAGTGAAGGTATTGACTTCGTATTCTATTGACTCCACTTCAAAATGAAGTATTCTTTGCTTCAACTTGATTATAACAAATTTACATTTTTTGAGTTCACCTGTTCAAAAAATAAAAGGGGGAGGACATTTAAGAAATGCATTGTATGAAATTTGTTGTTTCAAGGAGGCTTTTTCTTCCAGTTTGTGTCTGAAAGTTGCTTCTTTGCATGATCTACATCTCTTTATAAAAATTTCATTCGAAAATAACTGCTTTCTTTCTTTTTTTGGAAGTTTAATACATTTTTTTATGAAGAAGAAGACGTAGAAAGCTGAAATTTTCCGTCCCAAAAATTAACATCGCCTAAAAGTTTAACCCTTCCAATTTAAACTCTAAATTATGATCCACAGTAAAATCAACAACTGTTTCGAGACTGTTCACTTTCTGCCTTATTTTTATGCTACGCTATTGAACAGTCACGCATTACAAAAATGACACGATTACCTTCACTGAAATGTTTGTGAAAAAAAAACAATGCTTTCATATCTGATATTAGACAATTTTTCCGAAGCGACCCCGATCGAAAAACATGCCACTCATTTCCTCAATCTTATCCGTTTCCGTTTTTATTGGTATCTAACACGAAAAATACAGCATTATGACGTGATATATCTGCAGACTTCTTTTGCACGTGTTGTAAGTTTCTCCCCGCGTGTGCGAAGAGAGAAAACGAGAATTGCCAGTTGTTTTTTCATATCGAATCGTTCACTTCCGTGTTTATTTCTCAATCACGCTTCCTCCCAATATCGTCGAGACATTTGTCATTGCCCATGGACATTTCGGTAATCCTGCGAAAGATTGAAATATTATTTTTATCTGCACGATTGCATTTCTTCGGTATTTGGTGAGAACGTGGAATATGTTTATTTGCGATAGGAATACGGGAATTTGGATGTAAATAAAAAATTTTATTTGATTTTCGAACCTAACCAAATATAACTGATCAAAAAATTTTGTTTGGTTTTTTAATACTTTTCAGAATCCCTCAATTCTTGCAAAAGTGTTTGTTGTTTGTGTGTACAGGGTGTAACTAAATGAGTGTAAAACATTTAAGGAGGTTATTCCTCAACGAAAAAAAGATAGGATCTTTCATATGAAGAAATTTCATTGGAGTATCCCTTGTTAAGATACAACCCCTTAAAGGAGGTACATAAAATTTCTATAACAATTTTTTTCACAAGCACTGAGAAAGTTACAATATTGAAATTACTACCAAAGAGACAGTTAGTCAATAATCTATTTGATTTACCCCATGATTGTAAGTGGTGGAAAACGCAACCCCTAAAAATTTTTCCAATGTAACTTTTTGTCTTAGTATTTGTTCAACATTTAAAAATGTATTTCCGATAGCCTGTTTCATTCTAAACAAAAATGTATCTTGGGGTTTTTCCCAAAATAAACCAGTTCGCAGCAAAACATTATTTTATGACGATGTATCTCTGTAGTTGTTCGTAAAATAATTTTTTCTGTATATGTCATATGAACAAGACAATCAACTTAAAGATCCTGACTAATGGCGCTACTAGTCTTAAATCCATATGATTATCAGGAAATCCTAACCTTCAAAAGATACGTACACAGCTCTCCGACTATTGGTTAGTGGGAGAAGCAACTTCAGTTAATTTGAAGAAATACATGAAAACGAATTCTGTCTGTTGATAATGAATTGGTTTTTGGCGACAAAAGTATTTTTGAAGTCAAGGCTTCGCTGGATAAACATTATTCGGACTTCACACTAGGAAATCAACCGTTGAGAAGTTTTAACGAGGTGAAATAAGTACCAAGATGATGAACGCAGATGTTGTTACCATCGGAAACATCGAAAAAGTTTACATAATAAATTTGGATGACCGCTCTAAAGAAAAACCATCAACAACGACTATTACAAATCGTTATTAGAGCGTTTGAAGAACGATCCCATTTAGAGAAAACGAAAGTGATGCTCCATCAAAACAGTGTATCGTGTCACAAATCAATGAAAACGACTGAAAAAGTGCATGGTTTGAGCTGAATTGCTTCCGCATCCACCGTATTCTCTAGATCTGACTCTCAGCGACTTTTTTCTATTCTCTTCTCTTCAGCGAAAATGCTCGCTAAAGAGAAATTCAGTTCCGGTAAAGGGATGATAGTCGAAAAGTGAGGCCTATTTTGAGGCTAAAAATAAATCGTACTTTAAAAATGGAATCGAAAAATTGTTTGACCACTATAATCATTGTACCATCACCAAAACATGAAACGACTTCAAAACAATCATTGATTGGTTTAATTTCAAACTATTGACTATAAATCATTTTTAAACAATATTCCTACTCTTTTCACTGGATAACAAAAATTTACCCAGTCTCCAAACCCTTAGATGTGAAAACAACATGGTGAAAATCACACAAGCTAAAGAAATACAATGATATAATGATAGAAATTATACTGATGACGGTATAATGATAGACACTCATCTAAAATGGAACTTACATAATAGGAAGTTGGTGCAAAAAATTAGAAGCTTGTTGTCTAAATTCGAATATTTAAGAAACGTTCTGAAAGAAACATATCTTTTAATGGTGTATTGCGCATTAGTGGAATCCCAACTGAGATATGGCATAATAGCTTGGGGAGGGGCCTATAACAATATTATAAAGAATGTTGAAATTATTCAAAAATGGATTTTGAAAATAATATTCAGAAAACCAATTACTTATCCATCAGATGGCATTCATAAGACTGGCAATATGTAAAACAAATATTCCATTTGCCATTAGCTACTGACCAGAAAAAACCCAGAGCCAAACATTTCTAGATTACTCCTACTCCACAAGGTCAAAAATTCACCATTTTGGTTCCACATGTGACTAAAATTATAGCCCAAAAATCTAAAATGTTTCTTGGGCCAAAGATATATAACGATCTGCCGATGGTATTGAAATTTATTGAATTTATGGCTGCTCCAAGGTTAAGAATTCTAACACATTGATTAATTGATAATAAAATACATATTATGATACTGATTAAGTTAAAGCTGACTACAATAATTACTTTTAGACACTCTTGTCAGAGTTCCTGAATACTCTCAATCTTATTGTTATCATATCTTGAATGGTAATTTGTTTCAAATTAAATTTTGGCTATTGCATTAATATTGGCTCAGTATTATTACCTTGAAAAAAATTATATTGTTTTCTTGAGCCATTTTTGTTCCAACTTTGGTCTACTGCTCTTTTTATTATTAAGCTATATTCATACTGTATTCATTTGATTTGATTCGATAATATCAGGTTTCGTGGATTTTTGTTTAGTTTCAGCCTCATATTATCAAGTTTTTTTGTATCATTTCATTTTGTATTAATTGAGTTACTGTATATGGATAAACAGTATTATTGTATATCAATATTATTATCGCCATTATATTGAATAACGACAGTAATGTTTATCCAAAAAATATGTTCATTTATCTGCTAGTAAATGTAGATGAGAATAATTTGGATTCATTCACAATTATTATTATACAAATATTTATTGCAATATTCACATCGGCAACAGTGTAGCTCCCCCTACGTTTTGTTCATCCATCAGCTCATCAGCGTTCGCCAATCTATCTAAACACATATCAAAAATAGTTTTATTTGTATTCACCCCAAACTCATCATCCAATACATATTGTTCGATTATTAACGAAATATAATCGGAAACAAAGCGCTACGAGCGTTCATATTCAAATCAGAATTTGCCAAAGTTAGCAAGCTTCCCCTTTAATTATGCCTTCAATTATGCTGGTTGATAATTAAAGAGAACAATAGGAACAATGCGTTATTATTAGCATTCATACATACACATCCGACTACCTGTACAATCTACAGCCGAACATTCCTATATCACGACAGACAGACGTACGGCATGTGGCTGAATTGATTTCCTCAATTACCTCCATATATCACGGTGCTTAACTTCACTAATAAGATCGGTGTTACGGGGTTTGATCCTGAAGTCGGAAGCCTCTTGGAGGATTAACGTGTGAAAGGACCCTCAAGTCTATACCTACTTGACCTATCGGGATTATTGTAAAATCTTCGGATTATAAGGGAACATTATACGTTCATCAATAATATTATTCAGGCAGATCATTACATGTTCATTAATACTGAAATTATTTTTCATCATTATTATGTTTCGACTGGTGTAGAAGTCACAAAGACTGTGTTTTTGTTGATTATGGATTTCAAGAAAAAAGCATGTCTAGCTTTAATTATTGCATAAAGTATCAACCGTTTTGTTAAACGTCGTTACTGGATGAAGAACATTATTCACATTTAGTGTTACTGAAGGAAATAAGTAATACGAGGGAAGTGAGATGAATATAAAAATTATTTTCGTATGAACGCAGTTTCAATAAATTATTGCGAAAAAATGCGGTTATACGGAACAGTTTACCAGTTAATGAAAGATTGGCTTTGGCTTTGCCTTTGAGATACCTAGTGATACCTAGTCTCCTGACGTCAGGAACAACCAACAACTCAATTAGAGCTGCGTTTCTTTTTTTTCATATAAATGGCAAGTGACAAATTTCGTAATTCAGGAAGACTTTTTATAAGTTTCTATGAAATTGCGAAGAATTTCTTCTCTTGTTGAATCATATATCTCCTCTATCTAGTGTTATGCAGAAACCTCGCTTAGCCGTACGTCAATCACGTCGTTTTCAGTTTCACTAGCCGCACGTCCGTCCCATTTTAGTTCCAAAGTGCTCACTGGCGTACTGAACTGAGTACTGACAAAATAATAAAGCTCTCGCTTTACACGACAATGGGCTCATTTACCAAATTTTTTTATTTCATTATTTAAAAGTTTATGTTTCAAATAGTACATCTGCAAAAATCTGAATGTTCACTCTTTATCTTCCCCTTCAAATTAATAGTTGAATATGGCGTTCATCGAAACGGGGCTTGGTCAAATTTGACGTCACATCAGCCGCCAGTGCTGGCGGGTAAGCGAAATACATACGTGTACTGAAGCCGTAGAGAGCAAGTTGTGTGTTGTTTACTGCAGTGTATCAACTGCGTGAATATGTAACACGTGGTGTTTTCAAACCAGTCATCAAATGAAAGAAAATCCGACGATGACAGCGATTCATAATCTCCAACTACAGGCCCGGTTGCCACTGCTCGCAGCTCGTTTGCCTGGTGTGACGTCAATATATACCGCGGGCGATCTCACATTTTCAATTGCTCTTGCTCAATTGTTAATTGACATATAAACCGTAAAATTTTGTGGGATACTTGGGAGATGAATCACTTTTATAATATATAATTTTCAATAAAAAACTAAATTAGCCTGAATGAGCCCCTTGTAGTGTGTCTTCAGCGGCTCCAATAAATACAATACATCACCAGAACACTTAGTGACACGACTATCGTCAAACTTACACCAGTCCCTTTCGTCTTTGATCAAGGCGTAATAATGATCAGATTTAACACCAGAACCACAGTGAACAATGACTGATGAAAGAAGAATAAAATCTTCAGGAGAACACAACAAATTCCTCTGACCTATCAGTTGAAAGTATAGTGAAAATAATTGTACTGAGTTGCTTTCCGCTAGGAATAATTATTGGATAAATCAAAGCATCATCCAGTTGCTGGAAAAAAGAATGTAAGTTAACAACAAATTTTGGATTTTCGATTAAAACTTTTTAAGTTTGAGATCTCATCATATATCCCTCGTACACAATCCTCAATCGTTCAAAATGAATACAATTCTATATGATAAATTTCGCTTTTAAGCAAACACTGTCATGAATAATAATTTGGGATTTTATTAAATCTCTATACACTCAAGTCATTTGCTTAACAAAATCAAGAAAATTATTGATAGCCTTGTGTGACAAAGATACAACTTGTAATCTATGATAAATTGATGGATTGTTTATGTTTATTTATCAAAAAAAAATTTACAATATTTATATCAGTAGTACTTGAGAGCTGCATAAATAAACAATGGCATCACTGAAGA
>WOGP01004128.1:0-14357 GCA_015342065.1 Leptinotarsa undecemlineata | reverse complement strand
ATACTTTTGTGCTCGTACCGGCCCTGTTCATCTACTTATGGTGAATACATTTACAAAAAAAACAAAAATTATCAAACATACTGAGTTTTCTATTGAAAATTAAAAAATTATTGTTAATTTTTGGGTGTTCACAAGTGAGAAGTATTGAAAACATTCTAAATGACTAGGTCACCATCAATAACGTTTTCCATGAATCAATTTGCAAGTTTCAAATTGCTATGCTTTTAAAAATATTTCTCTGTTCATCGAGAGTTCACGTTGATTGAGATAAAAAGAGATTTTCAAAGGTGTGTCATATATCTGATTTTTCAGTTTGACTTCGGTTTGTTTCTCTTCGGATATATGATGGAAGTAACCGATAACGTATTCAAGTAACACTAGGTCGGTCGTAAGCCGGGCGGTTCGACGTGCGTACCCTGTTCACTCAGTCAATCGGTCGATGTGTGAGTCGATGCTTCAAGACCTTGGCTGAATGCTCGATTTTCACTTGCTATCGTCCAAGCCGTGTTGGGAATCACATGTTAAAAGGTAAGACCTCGTTAGTCCTTAGCTCGCACAAGATTCGACTTGTGCTGGTTGACAAAAAAAACATATTTCAAACATATTTTAAACAAAATATATTGTTTTCTTTTACTTTCATACTACTTTTCATCAAGTATTGATCAATTCCATCACACATATTTCTATGGTGTCATTATTGTCAATCAGAAAGATTATGAAGTAGATTATTTCAGGACCGCCTCATCATGTTGGATATTGGAGGTAGAGGTAACACTCCAAAATCGGTCACTAGGTGTTTGATAATTTCAATGAATTTTCACTGATAAAAACCGAAAAGCGCGAGGTTTACCTCTGTGTAATTCAATATCTGTTGAGATATTAGCCAAACAAGTTATTATTTTCAAATCTGTTTTACCATTGACCATCTGTCGCTCTAACAGAAGTAGTTGTTTTTTTGAGGTATTTAGTCACTGAATGCTACTATGTAGACAAGCAGATATGAGTGTTTCATTTTCATGTATTATCAATACATGTGTGAGTTCGCAATTATCTCAAAAACGGCTATACCGATTTGTGTGAGGTTTTCATCAGTCTATTACGGTTAGCTTCACTGAACAGAAAGTGTTTTATTTATTTCAATAATTTCATGAATTGAAAAATGTTATATCAATCTATAGTATTATGACTAAAATTTGTAATAAATAAACACAATTGAAATATTGTACAAATAAATCCACTGAAGCTTCTGTGAAACTATTTCTTCATAAATCAGAAATAGTCAAATACTTGACAACTTTTTGCCGTCAGGAAATCTGGAAAAACTTAAATAATAAAGTGCCCACTGTCGAAGTTATGGACAACATCTATACAAAATATGTTAAAATATTTGGTATATTCGAATATTTATAAAAAAATTGAGAACCCCAAAAAGTCGCAGGCAAAAGCAGGAATTTTTTTATTATTGCTTTGATGTGCTCCCTTTCTATTGTTCATTCATGTGAACTTGTTATGCGAATTTTTCTATAAATTGTTCAGTGTGAGTCTATATTATGTGTATTTTTATGAAGGCCTTATCTTGTACTTTCAGTAACTAAATACGACTCCAACTATATAAATGATATTATGTGATGTGGTGAATAAAATATCAATATTAAATACCTTTGTCTGGAATTCAAATGATTGGGTGAAGAATAATGAATGCTATGATTTGTCAGTCGGTGGTGGTCTGTAGTGATCTCTGAGTGATCTCTTTTACACAGAAATAAAAACATATTTTTGTTTCAGCTCATTTTATAAAAAATGAACGATGTCTATATACTGATTGCCAGGAAGAGCACTCCAGAGTGAAAAAATTCATCATCAACAAATATTTCAACGTTCGAAATATTCACCGTCGTTATACATTTACAAAACCCTCGAGTCAACTGGTGAAACAAATATTATGAAAATTACTGAACTTGTGGAAAACATCAACTTCATTAATATGAAACATGGTTTCATTTTATCGTAGCATGTAATTATTACTCTCAGTCATGCAGAAAATCAAGTAAACGACCACTTCTCTCTCTCTCTCTCTCTCTCTCTCTCTCTCTTCACATATTATTTCAACTCAACGTAACCGACAGGACGTGTAACATGTTATACCATTAGAAAACTCAACCGTCTTGCGTTCATCCCTCCAACGTAATTAGAAAGAGTGTTTTCATTTGATAAAAAAATATCCAATGATTCTCATTACTGAGAATTACGGAAATTACGCTTTCACGGCCGGTGTCACAATTGTAGAGAACAAAATCCAAGCTGAAAGGCCGTGGTCGTTCGTCCTCGCAGTCAACGATGTCTGCCGCAGTAACAACCGAAACTGTTGGAACTTTAGGTTCAATTCGTCCATGGCCTACCAGCCTGGATTTGGTATTACCGAGAATATTTGTTTGAAAGTGGCTGACAATGTTTCACGGTGAATTTTACACCATCCATAGCAACCTCACAAAAACCAGGGCACCAAACGCGGACTGCAATCTCAAGAATTTTATTAACCAGATACCCTGTGAGTGCGGAAAATCCTATATCGGTGAATCTAAGAATCTATCGAGAGTCAGCATTGCCGAACACAGCGAAGAGAAACCAGCACATTGGGAACAGCTGAGCATTTTTGGATCAAAGGACCCAAGTTGAGATCATTCACAGTGAGGAAGACTAGTTTAGGGGGAAATTCAAAGAAGCCGGATATATGTTGTCATCTCTCGGAGAAATAGTTCAGTCATCACCCGAAGACGATTGTGGATACTAACAATCAAAACATCGTGAAATCTTTTCAGTTTTATTTTTCCATTCAATTTCCATTTTTTTTCATTTTTTGCTCAATTTAATTTTTCGTTTCTTTTTACTCTGGTCATTTTCGTCTTTTATCTTCATCATTTCATATTATTTGTTTTATTGTATTTTCAATTCACGTTTTTTTATTCATATATATTTCATTGCTATTATTGTGGAATTGTCCGCGGTGATAGTGCGCCCGACTCACGATCGGAAGGTCGTGGCGTGGGTTCGATTCCTGGTTCGACCAGATATTTTTCTAGAGATAATTTAACTGATTGAAGCTGGGATGATTCTGCAACCGTGTTAGGAATCACACGTTGAAAGGTAAGACCTCGTTAGTCCTTAGCTCGCACAAGTTTCTCAACTTCTGAGAGTTGTCGTTCGTATGGGGGTTGATTAACGGAAACACATATTTTAAAAACAGAATGGAATTTCGAACTACTGAGAAATTACTGAAGATTATTTTTTTCGATATCCGGGTAACGGAAATAATTTTTGATTATTGCTCATTATTAAACTCAATAAGTAAGAGTATATCTCTCTCACATACACGCGGGACATACTGTATATTCAAATCCAAAAAAATTAAATTTAACAGAAACGATGGAATTGTATAGTAATGGAATGTTTCTCAAAACAATCAATAAAATAATGAGCAGAACTACATTATCTCCAAAAACCGATGAATAATTCGGATTGTGGTGTATATTTTGAAGTGGAAACTGTCAATTCCTTAAGTCTATTAACCAAGGACGCAAGACAATGAAGGAGAATATCGATCAGTGCCGAAGTAAAAATGAAAAACGTAACCAATTTGGGAACGATTCAGACTTCTATTGAATTGGATAGCTACTTCCTTATACTTGAAAAAGGAATTTTTCACCCAGTTCTTGGTGCTACAAATAATTTAATTAACAAACATTATTGTATCGGGTCTTCCAACAGGAGCTTCCAAACTTTGACAATTGATAACGGACATCTTTTGAAGATAATATCATATCAGTTGTCATTTATTCAGTCTGTTTTGCCAAATCACCATGGATGGATATAGCATTCAACAAATCTTGCAAATAGTATAATTGCTTTATCAAAATGGGTGGTGTCCTGTTCGGGCAACATACCACGCGCTTCGCTCCTTTTACTGTCGTCACAATCGTCCTACTGAGAAGACTATTCGCGAATTGGTGGATAAATTTTGGTCCACTGATTCAGTGGACAATCTATCGAAAACATTGCCGATATCTGTGAGAGTGTGCAGGAGAATTTGAGGCATTCGATTTTACGTTGCTCACAAAAACTCGGCCTTTCATAGATGTTATATTTTACACATAATGTCATCAATATGTTTTTTAAAAGAATAAAAATGTTTGATGATATCTCACAAACTTTATTTTATTAAAATTCAAATAGTCGCCAGTTCATTGCACAATGATCCTACAACCAATTCCTCTCATGAAATTCAGTCTGATGCAGCTGTAGATAGAAAATTCAATCATTTTCCAGCTGAGCATAAGTAACATGTTTGCAACTTGGATTATTGGACGCAAGAAAGAAGTTTCTTTTTTGTCAAAAAAAAAAACCGTGATATCTTCCACTTTACTTTCTGACTAAAGAGAAAATTAGAAGATTCTTAAGGAAAATGCCACGATGTTGACGTCCTAAATAGTTAACTACTCCTTCTCAGCTTGAGGGAAAATTATAATGAGAGTGTGTTCATGTAAAGATGAATATATGAAGAAATTAACAATAAAGCGTCACTGCAAACAAGAAAGTCAGCCTCAGAAAAACTATCCAATGAGCTCCAGCATTCAAAGCTGGTCAATCAGAGACATCGCGTTTCTTTTGGAACACTTCCACGATTTTCGATCTTTTTTGGCTTGCACATTTTAAATACGTCTGGGTCTGGTAAAGTTCTGCTCGAAAGAGGGAATTTTTGAAACATTAGTGGAAGAAGCACTTTTGAATACTAGAAATTTTCTTCACTTTTCTTACACGATCCGTGAAATCATCACTATTTGCAAAAAGTAATGACCAGACCTGCACTGTGGTGCTTGAAGTAAAAGATGATACACACTCACTTTGGGAAGAAGTCAAGAGAACTTGGGGGAAAATTTTGTTTCACTGATAGCAGAGGATATCAAAGACCTGAAACCATAATCATAATACATAATTATGATCTTTATCATAATTCTATCAGCATATTACTCATGAAAGAAGTCAGACCACATTGAACAAGAGGATGGACATACAATGTCATTGTGGGTCCAAGCTACCTTTGGGTTGGGCTACATATCGGGCGCGTCACCAGGTAGCGGATAGGGTAACGGCCAGAGACTGGAGGCCCTGTCCAGGAAGCCAATGTGGCCTTACGGACGATGTCGCCGAACTCCTGGTGAGTGGCAGAAATAAGTAAGGTGAGTAGAACTGAAACTCCCGAAAAACTTTTGCACAACATGTCACCTTGGATCAGCCTTCCCAAGCTGAGATATAAGGAATCGTGCAGACATCTGAATGGCCGCAGGCTGATATGCGATTACGAACGATTCCCTTGGGAAACTGGGCGAAACCACATTGTAATCAGCCTACTTCTGGTAATGCGGGGCTCTGCCTGAGGTGACCAACTCTTCCCTAGCTACTCGTAGGAATACACATGAATGAAACAAACACAAAAACAGAAACAACAAAAACAAAAACCAATCCCGAGGCTGGGCAGAAGCGCTCACCTCAATCTAAGGTGGTGGCTGGGGATTAACAGAAATGTCCACCCCAATCTACTACTTGGAATGGGGCTAGACATATCAGATCACCTCGTGATGTAATACAAAGGCCAAGGCGTAAGGGCATTTGCGGCGCCTGCGTCAAAAGGAGAAAGTTAGGGAAGGAGGCAACTATAAGTGCTCTCTTCTTCTCTCCCACTCCACCTCCAACAGCAAGGGTACTTCCGGTGGCATGCGCCAAGAGCTCTGCCTTGAATAAAGGCAACAAACCGGCTGCCTCTGCAGGAAAACCCCCTCACTTATGCATCGCCACCCGAAGAAGGTTGAAGAAGCCGCTCAATGACAGTGATGTCACTGTACCTTCCAAAACCTTCGCAGATGCGACAGTAAGACACCCCAAGGTTGCCAAAGAGAGTGTGTGTTCGGCGAGTCTTGGCCTACACCTGCAAATATTAAAGAGATGACCTATCCACGTTCCTGGAAAGGACAGGATGGACGATGACCTAGGAGGACAACTCCTCGGGAGGATGTACCATGGATCACACTCACCCTCCCTTCCTGTCTTTTTTAATGACATCCTTTCCAAAAATTCTTTTTTCTATTCGTTAAGTTTATACTCGTTAATTGCTTGCCTCATGTGATTCAATATATGGCACGTGTCCCAGCCCTACTTTATTCAGGTCTCCTGAAATAAAATTTCACAACATCTCATATTGCAAACGAAGCGGGTTGGGGCACAATTTCATCCGAACATTTTTAAATGGTCACCCCGGAAATCACTTCAATAAGAGTCAGAACCTACAAGTCAAGTATTTTATGTTTCTTATTCGCCACAATTGATATGTTGAATTATTTACACCTTTATTTCAATTATACTTTTTTCGAATGAAATGGATTGACCGAATTTTTTATCTTTTCGTATTTTTTTCAGCATTTTCATTTCTGAAGACCTGCTTTGGCGGGCATCAGATGAACAAATAATGTATTCGAAATATAATCCGTATCTGGAAGAACTTTCAGTTTTCTCTTTTTTCATTATGACAAAGAGCAAGTTCAGTCATCACAATGAAAACCTGAAAGTTCCATTAGATGTCTGGGTGATTTTTCTCCATGCAAATTTCATTATCTGAAATGGAAATCTCGTTCTTTTGAGAACAACGTTTGATATTGAACATTGTGCGGAAATTATGTATAAATCATTCTACGAATTAATGAAACACAACACTTTACTTGATAAATTTTATTGCGAGATAAGTTGGAATGACAAATGACTATGTTCAAGAAACAGGTCAAAGAAGTCACTCATACCATCGATAGTGTATCAGATTTGTTCAATTATCATAAAAAAATGTTATTTCTACACCGAAAATGAACTATTGCATAGCTATCGATGAATAACAAGAAGGAAGATCCTTATAAAAATAAAAAAACTGCAAAGAAGATAGAAAACAGCAACCTGCAAACTGCAGCAGTTATCACCCGAAGACGATTGTGGAAACTAACAATCGAAACGTCGTGACGTAACTTGACTTGGAATCTTTTAATTTTTATTTTTATTTTTCATTTCTGGTAATAATATTTTTATTTTTCAGCTTATATTAATATTTCAATTTTTTATTTTTGTTTGTAACTTGTATGTTAATTCCTTGTAATTTCAGTTTTTTGTGTTTAGTAAAATTGTTATTTTCGTTTAATCTCTTAATTTTTTTCAAGGATTTCAAATCAATTTATATTCTATTAGACAATGGAAGTCTGAACTGATGTAATACACCACGAAACATTGTCAACCACCTTCAGATAACATCGTAATGACATTCATTCACCTATTTGATTTCATCCCAGCCAAGAGGAATCTTATTTGAATCGAAGGGGTTATATTTTTAGGAGTGATTGATTTTTGGGAACGAAAGTTTTTGGCTTTCTACTACTCCATCTTGATACAAAAAAAGGTATGAGGGAATCTTCCAAAGAAAGGAAGGAAGAATTTGAAAATAAGTAACTCTATACATGGATGTGTAAATCATTCAAAGAAGCAACTTTCAGACACAAACTGGAAGAAAATTCTCCTGAAACAGCTACTTTCGTATAAACATGGAATTACACGAAAGAAAGAAATTCTCTCGATACTAATACTTTTACATGAAAACTGAATTATTCAGAAGACACTTTTCTCTACTCAGTTTGTATCTACTCGTTATGGAATAAAGTCAGAATCAATCACAGGAACATGTTTTGCAAGTTCGGTTTCATATACCGGAGAAATCTAGTGTCGCTAGACATGCCATATAGAATGATCATACAATAAGTGAGAAATGTTTAAAATTGTTAAGACCGGTACATAACAACAGGTTTCTGGATGCCTTCGAATGCTTATAAATCGAAAAGTGCGAAATAAGTTCTATCATTAGTGACAAAGGTCTTATTTGGAACAGAACTCTGTTATTATATGTAATAATTCTAAATAAGAAACCTATGAATACTAGAGATGATTACTAACATAGAGAAAATACATATCAAAACAGAGATATTAAAACAGATATTTTAGCATAGGATCAATAACAGGTAGTAGTTAGGTCACTAGGATATAAAAAACTCTAACATAGCTGACTAACGGAAAAACAGATTTTGAACAGATTTAGTAAAATTTAGTCATAATGATATCATGAAGACGGTTACGTGGTTAGTGAAACGCGCGTCGAGAGACCGTAATTTTTATTCTGACGTTGGGAAAGTGTTTTCGAAATTTTTTTTCTGATTGATTCGGCCCTTACTTGATGAATATCTATAATAATTTCATAAAAATATATGAACTTATTTTCAACACATAAATCGAAACCAATCTGATCAGAGGAAATCTATTTCAAATATTCGATGTTATGTTATTCAAAATAAAATCATACATGAATATTATTGACGAAACGAAATAGTAATTCATTAAGCACAGACTGGGATGATAATACATCAATATTTCGATACAACTCATTCCGAAACATTTCATTAAATAAATGAATAATGGGTTTATACCATTTTCAATTAAGCGCCAAATAAAGTAATCCACAGAATCGTGCCACGAAAGGGAAAATTACATTGCGTTCTGGTGAAATTCAGCAAATACGCTTAATATTCCCTCCAAGTACAATTTCATCTTAGCGCGATGACTTCAGCTGTCATTCGAGTGAGATGAACTTGAGTTTCGTCAATTCCCAGAAGAATATTCCTCAACAATTTCCCTTCACGCCATAATCAGCTTTCTGCCGTTGGCTGAGAGAAATGAAATCGTTACATCGTTGAGTCTTACTGACTGAGTTCTTACATCTTTCGCAGATGGAAGGTCTCTAGAAAAAGTATGGATCTAAACCAAATGGGTTCTAAATGGTTTTATGTCATATTGTCTCGGTCGTATTAGGTTGTCCCTGTTACACGACATGCATGTTAGATTAAGAAAAGCAAATTGCCCTCATTTCTGTTCACTCATTAGTCCATGTACATTTGTTGGCATCATTGAGAAGCTAGAGGTGGTTAATGGAAATAATTCAATATGAGAGAAACTTTAGGCAATTGACGTTAATGAAAAGGAGTCTCTTGGTCTTGTATAATAATGATAATAATAAAAATTTGTCTTCATTCACCATAGGAACTACAATTGAAACAGACAAAAATAGATAAAGAAAATAACTTTCAGTATAAAGATGGATAGGAAGAGTATCAGCCAAGGCTGCTTTTCCACTCAACTCAGAAGTAGCAATACCAAAAAAATTCGAGTAATACTGTGATGACATGATCAGGAAACTATTTATGCAACCAATGTAGAAAATTCCTTCCTTTACAACTGTCGAAAAAACTTTACATTTCTGCATCTCTATTGATGCGTAAATGTTTGCTCTTTTCACTACCAAAATAATTCATATAAACATGAAATATTACTTTTTTAAGGATTTATTTTTCACAGAGTCAATCTTTAATTGATTATTTATCATAAATTTGATTAATTTATTTCTGTATTAATTGATAGTGTAATGAATCTGAAGCCGGCCCTAACCGATATCTCGGCCAGTAGACGCGTGACACACTGCGAACCGCAGCAAAAAAAATAGATGAGTACCGAAACTGCAAGAGGTCTCTAGAATGTTCGTTACCTATATAAAAGGTCGGATCCTTGCTCAGTGAGGGAGTTTGTAGTTAGAAAGCCAATCGAGTGGTTAACGAAGGGTGAAGATAAATTAGGCTTCAGATGCTAAGTGGTGTATATAAATTAGATGTGATAGTGAAGTATTGTTAAAAATAAATGTGTTGAAGACATTCAGAATTCTTTAATTCGTTACCATTGGTGATCGGAAGTGGATTTTCAGAATGAATTAGTGAGCCCTTGGTGGACAATCTTTGAATTACAGTGAAATTGACTATAAAACTTTCGTGTAGAGATTGGTGATTCATTGTGTTTCACGAAGTCAACAGTACCGGGCTACGGGAACAAACTGGGAGACCTTTCTCGCGGAAAATACACTTGTGAAAATAAATAAGTGTTTCGGACTCGATTAAAATAAGTGGACGTATTCAGTTTTGTGGAAATAGACAATAAGAGACAAAATGTGTTCGAGGAAAGTGCGCCCAGTGGACTTCAAAGTCGCCCAATTGGAGGAGAGAGAGCTAGATTATTCCGGAAAGAAATCAGTACTCCAAAAGAGACTATGGGATAATTTGATTGAATCAGGACAAGATCCCGGAGCCTATTCATCCGAAGTCTCTGGGGGTGATTTGAGTTCAATACTCAGCAAACTAGATGAACTTCAACAAAGTTCGGTGAGTTTGAAAGATGGACTTCAACAAAACTCCAAGAGTGTGGAAGACAAGCTTCTGGAAAATTCGTTTATGCACCTACTACTGCAGGTACGTGCAGGGGTTTGCCAACATCGCCAAACCATTGACCTGACTCACGGAAGAACAGATCCAGTTCCAGTGGTCTGAGGAATGCCAAGACTCGTTCAAGAAGCTAAAAAGAGCTTTGATCAACACTTCTGTTTTGAGCTATCCCCTACCTGGTGGAAAGTTTATTTTAGATTCGGCCGCCAGCAACGTGGGACATGGAGCAGTCCTTTCTCAGATCCAGGATGGACTGGAGAAAGTTACTGGCTACTTCAGCAAAACGATCAGTAAACCAGAACGCAATTATTGTGTCACCAGGCGAGAGCTTTTGACCGTTGTCGAAGGTGTAGAACATTTCTACAAATACGTGTATGGAAGTAGATTTCTGTTGAGAACGGACCATGCGGCTCTCTAATGGCTGCTGCAGTTCAAAAACCCCGAGGGTCAAGTGGCACGCTGAATTGGGAGACTTCAAAAATTCGACTTCGAAATAGAACATCGAACTGGGACCAGCCATAAAAACGCGGATGCCCTATCACGGAGACTATGCCCTGATGACTGCTCACATTGTCGACGAGCAGAAGAGAAGGAAGCAGCAATTTGTAGAACTACAGCTGTAGACGACAACTGGGAGGATAATAAGATAGACCAAGAGATAAACCTAGATCTTGGTTCAGTCCTCGGATGGAAAAAAAGTAATCGAAGACCATCGTGGCAGGAGGTAGAAGGTTATTCGCCAGCGGTTAAGTCCTACTGGCCACAATGGAACTTCCTTACCTTGAAAAACGAGATTCTGAAGCGGATTTTGGAGTCTGTAGACGGTGCAGAAGAAAGGCGCCAGACAGTGGTTCCCAGGAGCAGACGACGGAAGGTGCTCAAAGAAATCCATGATGGAGTCACTGGAGGACATCTGGGAGTAACGAAGACCCTTCAGAAAGTAAGGCAACAGTTTTACTGGGTTAATTGTCAAGCCGACGTCAAGGACGGGTGCAGAAAGTGTGATGTATGCGCTGCCAGTAACGGTCCTGTTGTCAGGTAGTCTTATCGTACGCACGTGCGTTGTAGAGTCCCGTCATAATATAGAGTTTTAGTGGTTTTTGTCGATAGAAAATTTCACATTTCACATCAGGGTGACAGTAAAGGTGTCGCGAATGTTTGTTTTGAAAAATAAAGTCAGTTCCGGGTCCTGAGTTGATGAAATTCAATAATTTCTGAAATTGATTCAGTATATTGGGACTAAACAGTTCTGATATTCTGTTAGTAAACTATAAAAGGGTCTGCAATTATCATAAATCAGCACATCTGGGAAGACAACTGTGAATCCTGCCAGAGGGGTACCTATCAAAGTGAGTGAAGAAGTTTCATGGAAGCTGCATCACAGAGTGAGTAAAGACACATATTGCTTTGGTGAGTTCCAGTGGCGTACAAAATTCCATTGATACTAATTTTTCATTTTCATCTACACAAAAATGTCAGATAAATGTGGAAAATGCAAGAATGTAATTATTGAAAAAGAAAAGATAATAAGTTGTGATAGTTGTCATGTAGTGCTGCATGCAACTGATAACTGTTCAAATCTAGCAGCTTCCGAAGTACGGGCAGTTGTGTTGCAAAATAGATCCCTGATTTTCTTTTGTTCTGAATGTCGTCAGGCATTCAAGAGAGTTCAATTGCTGCTCAGACAAATGGAGAATATAAAAAATGAAGTTGAAAATTTGAAGAAGGAAGTTGATACTCTAAAACAAAACAATAAATTAATGGAGGATGAACTAACTAGTATTGAAAATAATGAAGAGAAGATTGAAATGGAAGAATTTATAAATGAAATGGAAGAAAGATGAAAACGAGCAAATAACGTTATTATATTTAATGTGATTGAATTTTCTATTACAGAAGTCAAAGAAATGAAGAATAAAGGAATACAGTTAAGCAGCTATTCTCACATGTAGATGAAAATATTTTAAATTTCAAAGTTTTGAGAGTCGGAAAGTATGAGGGGGGAAAAAGCCGTCCGTTGAAAGTTGAACTAGATTCAAACGAAACTGTGAAACAAGTATTATTATACCGTAATAAAATTACTGATAAAGTTCCCTCAGTTAGTATACTCTGATCAAACAGTAAAGCAGAGGAATTACTACAAACAATTGAAAGTAAAACTGAACTTCCTTATTAATGCAGGTGACGACTCGAAATTTATAAAATATATACATGGGATTCCCAAAATTGTCAACAAACAGAATAAACAAAATAAGTCAAAAAAATAATCCGGAACTGAACTAAACTAGAGTATGATTCAGACATAGTATATTTAAATATTGAAAGTTTATTAGCAAATAAAATTCAATTAATAGCAGATATTTGTTGTTGCAATCCTGCAGTGATTCTGCTCGGTGAATCGTGATACCCACGATTTTGAACTGGAAATTAGTAATTATACACTTGTTAGATGTGATTCAGGCTCTAGATATACTGGAGGCGTTGTTAATTACATACGATAGGGAATCCAATTCGTACATTTTGAAACATTTATTCACAGAAACAATTATTGGTGTAGGTTTATCAAAATTACATATTGTGGAATAAAGTGGGTAATAGGGAGTCTTTACCACTTGCCAAGTGCAAGTCATGCTACATTCTTGGAACATCTGGAAAGTATTTGTGAAGAAATGTTTTTTAAAAACCTTCGTACGGTGTTAGTCGGTGATTTCAATTTGAATTTTGTATCTAACGAATTTTATGTCAAAAAGACCAAAGAACTTTTTAATACATATGGTTTATCTCAGAAAGTAACAACCTTTACAATTATTACTAATAACAGTAACACCGTAATTGATTATGTGTTAACTAATTGGGACAGCACTGTAGCAACTGTTTTGGATGAACCTAAACTCACAGATCATCTTTTAATATCTGTTAAATATTTTCATAGTGAAAAAATAAATTAGAGAAACAAACAAACAAAAAATGTTTGGAACTTGACAGAATGAAATTTGTTCAACATTAATCTTAATTTAATAGATTGTAACTTTTCACTTAACCATACAAATGTGAATTAGATTTATGATAACATTAAAGAAAATTGTGAAAACATGTTGAATGAAATTGCACCTTTAAAAACAATTACTTTCTATGAAGAAGATCTGCCTTGGTATGATGGTCAAATCAGAAAGTTGAGTAAAGAAAGAGATTTTGCTTACAAGTTATTTAAAAGAAATGCTAATGTTAATTGGCACACAATTAACATCATTAATTATGATGTTGAAATAAACGTAACACTGTCGTAAATATTATAAAGGTGAAGCAAAGTCAATATTATGTTAATCAGATTGACAGCAATAAACATAACCCACGTTTAATGTGGAAAAGCCAAAAAAATTTATCAATCCAAAACAGTTCACAAACTATTTTGCTATTGGTATTTAATTTGAAAAAAATTATCAAAAAGTTATCATTAGAGAAAAAAAAAGAATTGGCTAATTGTTTCAATTCTTGTTACAGACATTATTTCTGACATTGAAGATATTGGATTTATCTGTTACATCGACTACGTTGATGAAGAGGGTTTCAGTGATTTTAAAATACTAACTCTTTAAGAATTGAAAGTAATTGTATCCACAAGTGGATGCATTATCGATTAAAATTATAAAGAGTAGTTTTGGAGTAATGTGTGGTGTAATTTTGTCAATGCCTCGTTACAAAATGGTAGTTTTCCAGATGATCTAAAAACAAGTACAGTTACGCCTATCGAATAAGTTCCAAACACAAAAAAATGTGATGAATATCGGCCAATTAATACTTTACCTTGCGCTGTAAAACTATTAGAATCAGTAGTATATCAACAACTGTTGCAATATTTCAATAAAAAAACATACTATTCACAAACCAATCTGGTTTTAGATCCAGACATTCATGCGAATCCGCACTTCAGCTTACAGTTACTGAATGGAAAGATAAAAT
>WOGP01004127.1:0-14359 GCA_015342065.1 Leptinotarsa undecemlineata | reverse complement strand
GGGGTTAGGTGAGATAGTGAGTAGTTTTACAAACCGATTTTTGAAAACTTTTTCTAGAGATCAATTACCCTAACACCAAACTGATATTTTTGCACTTGACGCGCATTTCGCTAATCAGCACTGCTGATTAGCAGCGCTAATCAGTATCAATTTGCTTCTCCTGAACATGTTAACGTTGTTAGCGAAACGCGCGTCGAGTGCAAAAATATCAGTTTAGTGTTAGGGTAATTGATATCTAGAAAAAGTTTTCAACTTTGACAACAAAGGTTCCAATCTCATCGTTTGAACCTATTTTTGTGAAAGTCTTAGTGTTTTCGGGTACTTTCATCAATATGGCTTTCTGGAGACCTTTTGAAGCAAATGATAATATTACATGTGAGGAATCTGTATCAATCGACAGGAATCCGGAATTTAAAAATAGGGATTTACATGTTCATGTTCAGCGAGTAATCTTAAATATTCATGAATGCTTGAAGAAGGAAAACTGTCACACTTCACAGAATGCTATTGTTAATACAACATGCGAGTTAACGAAACTATCTCGTTCGACAGTTCTTCGAGTCATTAAAATAGGGGGTATCATTGGCCATGCAATGAAACGAAAATAAATGAATAAAAAATTCGCAAACGTTGATGGTGCCAAAAAAGATGTGATTCGACGAACAATGTATGGTATAAACCAAAAAAATTAAGAACCAACCTTGGAAATGACTTGGTATAAATAACTCGACTATCATGATTACAATTACAAATCTTTAGAAACTCTACAAGGTGTCTTATTGTCTTGTGGTTTCAAATTTAAAAAATTGAACAATCGGATGGTCACAATGGAATCGACACGCATTGTTCAATTCCGACAAGAATATTTGAGGCAAATGAAAAGCTACCGAAAATCCAGCAGACATATAATCTAACTCGACGAAACTTGATTTGACACCCACGATGTTGTCAAATATGGCTGGGTCGACTAAACCAAGTATTGTGCTTTGAACACACCTTCTTCAAGGGGAGAACCTGTTACAATTTTGCATGCCGGAAATGAAAGTGATTTCGTACCTTACTCTTTGCTTCTGTCTACCAAAAATATAAAAGTTTTGTTTGCTGATTGCCACGAAGATATGACTACGGCTTTATTCGAAACCTGGTTCAGTGAGCAGCTTCTCCCAAATATTCCTCCAAACTGGGTTATTGTTTTGGATAACGCTTCGTATCATTCTCGGTTATTGACTACAATACCAAACAATAACACAAAAAAAGCAGATATTGTTGATTTCATGCGAAATCATGACATGGAAGTACTCGAAAAGATTTCAACAAAAAAGGTATTACTGGCGACCATAAAACAACGTAAGTTCAAAAAAGAATATATTATTGATTCGATGTATGAAACACGTGGTCATATTCTTCTACGTTTGCCTCCATACTATTGTGTGTTCAATCCAATTGAAATGGTTTGGGCCATAATGACCGAAATCTTGCGGAAATGTAATCAGTCACCGCTGCTATAGTGCTTGACTATACATATTAGGCAAGTGGTGAATGAAGTAGGTAATAGTGATGTGTGGAAGAACTGTGTGGTCCAGGAATTCCTTCTCTGTGCTGTTCCAATTGGTATTAGAAATACTATACAATACTGTACAATTTTGAGCAATTTTCAGTGTTAACAAAAAATAAAATTAACTTTGCACCAAAAACTTTTAAAACTATTTTATTCTTCAGAAAAATTGTTTTTGGTTCACTTAGATGGCCATGAATTCAAATTTCTCATTTCTGAACAACTTTTTCTCACATTTCTTGAGATTTTTCAAAATAAGAGTACTTCACTCTTGTCTCAAAATCAAATTTTTGAAGCTTCTTCGTACATTACGTGTGTTTTACTGTATTAAGTTGGTGCATGTTTAGTTTTAGGGGATGCACAAACTTTCATTAGGAATTACTTTTTGTCCAAATACCCTTAATAAGTAAGTTTTCCATATGGTGCATACTTTGGTGATGACACTGTATATGTGTGAATGGACCCTATAATCAATATTGTTACTTATATTTTTCAACCTAAATTGCCGATGGTCAGGCCCTATTCCCCGAATACCCGATACATTCGGAGGGAGCGCTAACATTATCAACCAACGACCACTGCCCACACCGTGGAGTGAGTGATCATTGGGTCCGAAAATCAGCAAGCAGAGCAAGCCCGGAGCAAGCGCAGTGAGCCAAAAACGACAACCTTCTGTATGTGTCCGGCTTATATTACTGCCTTGGTGCGTAAAGCCGGTATAATTTTTTAAATTTGAAAGTAGAGAGACCATCATTCCACCAAGCACTACAATAATTAGAGAAACCATCTTGAACGCTCCTATAGCGCCTTTAGAATATTCCTGTAGTGCTTGTGATTTGTCTTAAAAAAACCTAGTTTACCATGCAGGGCCTATATAATTGAAATACTCTTTCACCCGACGATGACTATTTCATACGAATTTTCAGTCTAGCCTTCAATTAGATCCAGACATCAAATTCGTTACAAAACTTTGTTTTCAGCAGCAGTGTCGAAGAACGGTGTCCCTCTGCAAATTATAATTATCATGCAGCTTTGGTATGTTCGTTATAACTTCATTTGTGTTAACAGATGCCTTCCTTTCTTTTTTTCACATTAATTGTATACATTTTTCATTCTCGCGCGTTTCTATGTAATGACATTTTCACGGAAGTCGGGAAATTGTATGTGTAGTGAAATAAAAAAAGAATATCTGAATTACTATGTGAAATTTTTACATTCACTAGAAAAATCATCAGTGGAGGTGACCAAAAAGTATTTTAGGTTTGTATTTCGATAATAAACAATGATATCTGGAGTGTTACAACTAGAGTCTAGTTGTAAATCTCCAGACGTCACAAGATGATGGCAAATGTGACTTTGACGAAACGTTGTGAGAATAATCCTTATGAGGATATAAAACACAGAACACGGAGAGAAACCAGAGAAAACAGCTCTTCATACTTTGCCGTTCGAAGTTTCGTCTCCCATAATGGAGCTATTTTCAAGAAATTGACGTGTCCTTATGCCAAGGCCTGAATCAGCCTACTCCCCAGGTCTCGTCATGAGTTCTCTCTAGGGTCTCAATCTGCCTACTCTCTAGACTGAACGGAGGTGGCTTTAACACAAAAAAAGACTAACTGGAGATGGACAGCAGTAGATAAAGATGGAGTTGAAAGAATTAAAAAGGAGATGGAGGATTCGACAGTGCTGTATCATCCACAGGAAAAGATATCCTTTTATTTGCAAGTTGACGCGTCTGACAAGTGCATAGGTGCTCACCTTTTCCAAGTAGTGGATGAAAGGCGTTAGGTTATTGCATGGGCATCTTAACTACTGCTTCAACAAGAAACGCGTTATCATATTAACGAAAAGGAGCTCTTAGTGTGGTATGGGCAACAAATCCTTTCAGAAATTTCTTGTTAGGCAGAAAATTCGTCATCTATGCAGACAACATGACTATTATTTATTTGAAAATGTGTCGGTTATTATCAGCCAGAATAGCAAGATATGCGTTAGCTCTTCAAGAGTTCGATTTTGATTTGGTGCGTATATCTAGTAGTGAAAATTTTATAGCAGATATTTTGTCAAGGCAAGATACTACCAGACCACCTACTCTTGAAGATAAATTGTTTCATGTTTTACGAGTGTCTAAGTTTTCGACAAAACTTCAAAATATTTTGAGGGAAATAAAGCGGTTTCAAAGCGAAGATCAAAAGCTTCGAGAGATAAAAGAAAAGTTACCCGTTAACGAAAATCTGAAAATGCGGTTTTGTATAAACGGTGGTATTTTCTATACGCGTTTCAGCAATGATGAGTTCTATTTACTTTGTGTTCCTGTGTCACTGAGGAAAATTTTTGCTATTGAATACCACTAAGTTTTTGGACATTTCGGGGCCTATAAAACGTGGTGTGCATTATGAAAGGAGCTTTGGTGGCCAAATATCCATACGACAAGTTATAAAATCATGTGAGCTTTGTTAAAAAACAATGCCAGTTCCAGAAATGCAGTAAATTCTTCCTTCTACTCGAAACGAACTGATTGCGGTAGATTTATGCGGTCCTCTTCCTCCAAGTCGTGGGGGTGCCACTTTTATCTTCGTGATTTCAGATGTTTTCACGAAATTGGTTACATTTCATTCTGTAAAATGAGCTACCACCTCTGCGATCCTGAACCGACTAATTAATGATGATTAAAAAAAATTGCTATACCAAAGAAAATATTGAGTGATCACGGCACGCAATTCACTTCCGTTTAGTGGAGAAAAACTTTAGAAGCTTTGGAAGTCCAGGTGATTTTTAGCTCCGTAAGACACCAACAAGCAACCCGTCTGAGCGCGTGATGCGAGAGCTAGGACGATTGTGTAGGACGTTCTGTCACGAACAACACACAAAATGGGCCTTTGAATTCCCAAGATTTGCTGAATTTATGAACAACCTGGTTCATGACTCAACGGCTTTTACTCCAAATGAGTTACATTTTGATAACCAACGGATTCGTTTGTTTTCAAATCACTTCCAGGGACCACGCACTGATAAGGAGATACAGTTATCCTACCAGAAGCTAATCTTAGCTAGAGAAACTTTATTGGGAAAAGCTGCACGCAGAAATGCAAAACAACCAACAGTGCGTAATCGCAATTTCGAAGTAGTGGATATGGTTTTATTGA
Organism: Leptinotarsa undecemlineata; assembly: GCA_015342065.1. NCBI lineage: Eukaryota > Metazoa > Arthropoda > Insecta > Coleoptera > Chrysomelidae > Leptinotarsa > Leptinotarsa undecemlineata. Next base: position 9,658 of record WOGP01004127.1, on the reverse strand, counting down.
GGGCAAATACAATCTCTTCCACAATGAATTCTGAAACAAAGAAATTTCCATTACTTTTTGAGGGTCCATACAAAATACAAAAAAAAAATTAGCAACACAACTTTTGTACTGGACAGAATCGAAACTCCCCAAAAATGTGGAACTTTTCGTGCTAGTCACCTACGTAAATACAACCGTCCTGATTTTAATCGAATCGCACAATTTGTTATTCACTAATCAACACTCTAGTACGATCGGGGTGCATGTTGTAGCATAGGAAAGTATCCTGTGCTATTTATCGCCAGATGGCATTGGCGACAAATAAGGTTTTTGTTGTTTTCTTTTTTATTCGAACTTTCGTTTTTTATTTCAAAATTTATTCTGTGAATTTCGATGCCGGCACACCCGGCTGACAACCATTTGGGATAAAATTTATTTGTTAAATCTTGCAAAGCAAATTTTTCTTCCTGGTGTTAGGTATATAAGTGATAATTGTGTTATTTAAAATGAATATATTACTGAAAGTAGTCAATTTTTAGTTTTTGGAGTTGTTATCGACAATCATAAATAAACTGAGGCATCCTGATAAAAATTTACTATTACCCAGAACCCACACAAAAATTATCCCTGTTACAATACTTTGCCGTTGGACGTTTCGACCCCCATAATGGAGCTATTTTCAAGACTTTATGCCAAGGCCTGAATTAGCCTACTCCCCAGGTCTCGTCATGAGTTTTCTCTAGGGTCCCAACCTGCCTACTCTCTAGCCTGAACGGAGGTATCCATGAGTGTTCGGTGTTATTTATATCGCTGGAAGCTACTGAAGTGGAAATGTGGGGGAGAGGCTTCGAATGATTATCATCACCTGACGTCTTGGTGGGGGGTGAGCATCGGGAAATTAGGGGTTTCCAGGTAGTTAGAAGTCTCACGTTTGTTCAGACAGTCTATGTTGTGTTCTGTCTCTTGATGATTTTCGAACAGGGCTGAACATGGGTCTGACTTTCGGACAGCAAGTTGATGTTCGTATACTCTACTTGTCACACATCTGTTGATCTGGCCTATATATGTTCTATTCCAATCGGTGCATGGAATTTCATATATACCCTGGGATTCATTGACAATTTTGTCCTTGGGGTAAGGAATGATCTGAACATTTAACTGTTGGCGATGAATACCGTTTCTCTGCCCTGTTTTTTGAGATTCGATCAATTTTGTGAGTTACACCTTTAATGTAGGGAAGGAAAGCTTTGTGAGAAACGTTGTTGTCTTTTAGATTTTTGAGATTGGACGGAGAAATTTATTGAAGTCGGATGGATGTGTCAATTTGATGGTCTGTGAATCCATTCTGAAAGAGAGATGATTTGGTTGAGCTAGCTCTTATGGTTTGTTGTGGCAGTATGTGAGATTGATAGATGTGTGGATGAGAGAGTTCAAGGCGGAATCGGTTTGTGCTAGATTATGGTGGGAGTTTGCGTTTGCGTTTCATATCTGTTTGTGTGTTGGTTTCCTGTAGACCGTGTAGGTGAAAGAGTTATTGGATGTTGTGAGGGGGACATTTAGAAATGAAAGGAAGTTATTGATTTCAATTTCCATTGCGAATTTTACATTTGGGTGTCGTTGAGGTGATCAATTATGAAAAGTTTCGGAGCCGTGAGGCCACATGAAAAAAACGTCATCTACGTATCTGAACCAGCATAAGAGTTTGTGGTCGAAAATACGTGTCAATAGTCTTTCTTGGTTTCGAAGTATACCATGAGGATGTTTGCAAGGACTGGTGAAAGAGGATAGCCCATAGGAGCCGTCCTTCACTTGTTTGTAGAAGGTACCTTGGAAGAGGAAGCATGTGCTGGACATAGAGTGACTGACGAGATTGGGGGTGTCTTTGGAAATTTGGTATTTCTAGAATGTTCAATGTGTTTGATAAGGTATATTTGTGGATAAAGACGTCAAAACTCACAAGGATGTCAGTCTATTGGATATTGAGAGTTTTGTGGATTTCAATGGAGTGAAATGAATTTTGTACGTATGGCGAATACTGTTCTCTAAGGGAATGGAGAGTATTTAGCGAGATTTTGTGTTGGAGAACTGAAAGCACTGACAATGCGGCGAAGACGAACATCGGGGTTGTGTATTTTTGAGAGACCTTGTATGCCGGATGTATGTGATACGTGAGGATTTTTCTAGGTTTTCTTCTCAAGATAGGTCGTTGGGTCCCTATCGGTAAGTTGATATTCCGGGGAATCTAGTAATGAACTCATATCATCAACATAGTCAGAGGTGTTAAGAATAACTGTCGCATTGCCTTTATCTGCTAGGAGGATGACCAGGTCTAGGTGTTGTGGAAATTTTTGAGAGAATGTATTTCAGCCGGTGTGATATTGGATTCGGACTCCTGAGAGTAGTGTCGATATCTTGTCTGGTTTATTCGGCTATCCTTTCAGTTAGGTGAGTGACACCTGATTTTATTTAGGTGATGGATGTTTTGGTTGAAATTGAAGTGGGAGTGATAGAAAAACTGAAACCTTCAGATAAAATGTTGTGTGCGTTTTTGTCAAGTGGGGTGTCGGAAAGATTGTGAACTAGGACGGGGGGATTAGATGTGGAAGGTGTTGGAGTATTGACTTCCAGGAGAAATGATTTTTTTTTCTTGGGGGTGGGTGTGTGTGCTGATATGGTCCGCTTTTTCTTGAGAAATTCTGAGGAATATGTCCCAGATGAGTGGATCTATTTCGGCGAGTGGTAGCATGCCGGCATGAGGGCCTTATTGGTGCGATTAAAAATGTGTTTGGCTGAGAAGGATTTGTCGTGATGGTTGAGTTGGAATGATTTAGGGATGACTTGGTGATCTCTGAAAGATTTGAGGAAAGTAAGATGGCAGACAAGCTTGGTATATTGCTACGAAATAGACTTTGAGAAAATAGAATGAAAAAAAAGTTTTCAACAACTCAGGAAAACTTTTAAAAATGACAAATTCCGATCATTCTGTATATGGATGAAAATGCACTTTTGAAACAATAAATCACGTGACTTGCGAGGAAAGTGTCAAATTCAAAATTTGGATATGAAATTAATTATAACCGCAATAAACATAACAGGTAGAATTGGTAAACTATTATCAATCAGAAATATGATTGTATCTGTTATGGAAAATCGAAAAAGACAGAGTGATAAAATGTTTGAAAAAGAGAGTTGTCAGAATTTTTCCCAGTCAAGAATGTTAGACGATACCAAGTTTGTAAATAAATGAAAGAGAAATGTGGCTAAATTAAGGTTTTTATGTTAATATCAAGACTGTAAGTAAATTAGAATTGCAGATATGAAATTTCGAAATTTTTAACTTTTCACAAATATTGGTTGTCTCCAAGCAGAGTGCAGATTTTGCAATTATTTTGTAAACAAAGGGATTGTTTTTCGAGCTTCGAGAGTAAAGCGACGTTTTATAGATGTTCAAAAATGTATTACAAAATTACTTAGAAACAGTCAACCAATCCAATCTTTCGTGAAAGCCATTGGTTAACATCAGTGCATAAACAAAAGAATAGAAACCTGGTATTTATACTACAAATTAAGAGTTATAATTTTTCCAAATATGAAGTATATGAATATGCATGCACACAATACAAAGAAGACACAAAAAGAGTGAATGAGAAAACAACAACAATTCTCACGTGAACAGAATAATGCAACTTATCTAGATTCGTAAAATATATTACAATATATAAAAATACATATTATTGAAAGTTTGGTACATAAAATTTAAAGGGAAATGGGACACCATTTTTGTTTTTGATCTCTACTCCATTATTTCGAATGTCCCCCCTTTTATTTTTGTATGGGTAAATTAAAAAAATCAAAATTTCGGATATCGAAATTAATAAATGAAAACTTGATTTTGAAGTGAAATTGACAGATGAACAGATGAAAAAAATTCATGAAAAGGGGGGTCTTGTGACACATTATTTTCAAGCTCTTGACGAATACTTCACAACCCTAGTTTGAGAAATCAATATATTCATTCACCTACTAAAAAATGACGGAACATTCAATAATCTCCTGAAGACAAACACATTAATATCGATATTTCTAGAAATATTCCTCTTTATCTGCCATATGGCAATTTCAACAACCCGATAAGGTTTGTTAAGTTATGTTCTGTTTATAAAAACAACATAAAATGTCAATACGACAATGAACATCATCGTTCAGTTAGAATATTGTCATTTAGTTTTCGGTGCCATTTAGAAAGGTACCATGTCAACAATCTCAAAAATGGTCTATTCTCGTCCATTGGAAGAAAAATTTGTAGCGGTTACTATTGAGACTGAAATGATTTTCAATGAACGTTTTCCGAATCATCCTATCTGTAGAAAATATTTGAGGGAACTTGTATCCAAATTCACAACTAGCGGTAGTGTACATAACAAAATGCCCCCAGATCATCCGTCCATTCCGGAAGAACAGCAAGTGCCAATAATTGGTAAGATGATAGTAAATCCTGAACAATTTAAGTACTTATTCCATCGCGAATCTTTGTGAGGTATCCCCTTCTACTGTGTGGAGACTTTGAAAGAGGAATAGGTATCATCCATACAAAATTAAAATGGTACACCAATTAACTGAAGATGACCCTGATCGAAGAACAGAATTCTGCGAAATCATGACGGAAACCATTGCAAGGAATCCTACCTATCTCCACAATATTCACAGACAAAATTGCCGAAATTGGATGACACCAACGCCCACTTTCTCAAGGAAACACCTACCCAATATCCAGAAAAAAATTGTATGACCTCTACGAGTATTTATTGATCAAAATTCAACAAGGACACTATATTTGAATATGCTGGAAACTTCTGCTGACTCTATCATAAATGAAATCGTCGAAGCAAATCCTAATGAATTCGTTATGAATATTGTATTCCAACACGATGTAGCACCACACATTATTCCAGATAAATAAGAAACTATTTGGATATTATTTTTTCCGGTCGTTGGATTGGTTATCGATATCCTTCAGAATGGCCAGCCCGCGCACCAGATTTGACACGAAACTGAACCTTTTTCGAAATTGGATATACGGCAGAGATTAATAAATATTTGTAGAGATATTGACATCAGTGTGTTCGAAAATGTTCCGTTTGAAATATCGGATAGGCTGTTCATATGTCAAGAAATTCAAGGCATCCATTTCAAACATCTTATGAACTGACCTCAAGCTTATTACCTCATATTATGTAGTTGAATGTCAATATATTCAGGCAATTATTTAAAGTAGTAGTTGAAGATATTGACATTATATTATAGGGTTGTGAAGTATTCGTCAGTCGCCATCTTGAGAGTTTCATCAGTCAATTTCACTTTCAAATGAAGTATCAATGCATCAATTTCATAATTCCAAATTTCAATCTTTTGAGTTGAATGGTTCAAAAAATAAAAGGGGGACATTAAAAAATGCACTGTATATTATGTACCTATCTATATTGAACAATCAAATACACAGATCCTGAAAGTGGTGTGTATTTTTGATATAACTGATATACCATGTTATTATTTTCTTTCAGATATATTTCCATGAAGACTCTTCCAAAATTCGAGAAATACTTCCACTTGACTTATTACCCAAGGATTTTGGTGGTTCGGAAATATCACTTTATGAATTGAATGGTATGTGTTAAAGGAAATATCATTATCATTTTCATACATACATATCAACTTGTTGAAAATAATATATATCTCTTCGCCTTTGGGTAAAGAATGTTTTGGTTTTCTATTTCTCTGTCTCAATTCAAAGAATGTGAGACACTTCCAAGGGAAAAGAGAAACTGATTTAGTTCAAAATTAAATTTGCACAGAGATGTCTGGATCATGCATAAAAGTGACTTTCAGATACGAACTGAAAAAAAAACCCTTATAAAACAACCACTTGCATGTTAATGATGAACCACAAGAAAAAAATTCAACGAGAGTCATTTTTTGTGGGTGATAATCAGTTTTTTATCGACCTTTTTTGGATATCCGTTACCTTCCACAATCTGAAAATGAGTTAATGCGTAAAAATCAAAGTATTTTTAACAAAGAAAAATCTTTTATTTATCAGTAACTTATCGTAATTAATAATTCTGCCAATCAAAAAAAAAGTTAAGAAATAATACAATACTTATCTTAACGTTTAGAAGACCAAAATCTGCGTCCGTCTTCAGAAATGGACAAAAAATTCCAATATATTGGCAGTTATTCGTTTTTGATGATTTGATTCTTTACTTCTTCAACAGATGTCAAACAAGTTTTGAAATATGAAATTATGTAAATGTTGTTGATTGACAACTGAAACATTCGATGTAATACAAGGTGATCTCCGATATCAGTCTGTTGCCATTTCTCCACTATCCAAATTTTTCTTCAAGATGGGTAGCCAAGTACGGTCTATTTCTAAGGAGCTATTCGAAATACAATTCTCTTCAGATATGAGAATTTACGCTGATTCTTTTAGCTTGCGTCTCTTAGAGTGAAGCCCATTGGTAATCGTTCTTGTCCTATTCCATTCCTCTCGATGTTCACCGTCTGATTTTAAAATGAGTTCTGACAATTTAAATCCTGTCAATTGTCTATTTTTTATGTAATCTTGATGTTAATTCTCACGTTTTTTCAATGGTCTCGAGGTTTCACCAATGTAACTTTCGCCACAAGAACAAGGTATTTCATAAATACAATTTTTTGTTTTTTCTTCAGTTTTGTTGGGTTTTGTATGTGTGAATATAGATCTCAGTAACTTATCGGGGTGAACCAAAATATTTGCAATTCTACATTTGTTTGAATTTCTCCATTATAATTTTTATATATCTCAGATTGTGGAAGGAAAAAAATACCCAAAAAAAGGTCGTGAAAACGAAAAAAATGTTTTTCGAAATGAGTTCTATCACATGTACATGTACATGATATGATTTATGTGGACATCATTCATTTCCAATCTATACGTAATCTACAGAAGATACATTCCATTAATTGATTACAATTCAAACTGTTATTGATTTAGTGAGCTATAAAACTAATCGTTATAATTAATATGAACAATAATATAAAAAATCTGTATCAGTTTCCAAGAGTGAATATTATCATTATACAATATACTTACACAATACAACAAAAAAATCTGAATTAATTTCTAAACTGACAAAGTTTGTAGAGAGGTGCAATTTTGCCTCGATTAGCAGGGGTTCTTCTTCTTGATTTGCTCATTTTTAAGTTACCAATCTGTGATGATGTGACAATCCAGTATGTCAATTAAAACTTACAATGGGCTATATCGCACGAAAAAAAGCTGATATCGAAAAATGCTTGAAACCGTTTCTAGAATAGTGAGGGAGAACTGAAGAGACATAAAAGAGAACTCACCCCCATCAACCCCCTATGCCCCACCCACCAAAACTCAAAAAGCTTAAATTTCAAACCCCTACTTGTGATACATTATTGAAAAGACTATAAAAATGATATCCAATGGTATAAATATTAATTGTACAGGGGGAAGCAATAATTGTGAAACTTAGGCTCAAATGGGATATTTAATGAGGTTTTTGTTGAACAACAAATTTATTAAAAAAGTCAATTAAGTAAATGTTCAAAGTGGGTTCCGTTGTTTTGAAAACAATAATACAGCCTACAGAAGTGTCCGTAGATAATTTTTTGATAAATTAAAACTTAATTTACCGTTTTTGCAAAACAAGTTGGAAATATATATTTTATGGGTTCTGTCAGTCAATAATTTTTGGTTTTTTGAGACTTATTAGTTTTCATCATTTGTACGATCTGTACTGTCATTCATTTGTAGTTGTCACGATGATTCACAGTGTACCTGAGCACGTGGAGATAATTTTCATATTTGCATCCCAGAACCACTATTATTTAAAAACAGCTCAAATATTTTATGAAAGGCAACCGGTCAAAAATGTAAGTCTCGTGTACGTCCGCGATTCAGTTGAAAAGTTTAGAGAAACGAGATCAGTTCAAAATGAAAAAAAGAAATGCCCCAAGATTACTGAACCTAAATTGAGGCCCTTGGAAATTTTGCAATGGAGCCTACTGCATGAACACGTCAAGTGTCTGCAGTGACAGGACTTTCACATGAGTCGGTTAGAAAGGTATTGAAATAACATAAGTTTCACCCGTACAAAATTCTTCAAGAACTAGGCGATGATGATCCAGACCGACAGTTGAGTTTTGTGAACTCATGACGGAAAGAATTCGCGTTGAAACGAGAATGTTAAAAAATATTTGTTTCAGTGATGAATGTACGTTTATGCTGAATGGTAATGTAAATAAACAAAACTGTCGGTACTGGAGTGATGCGAACCCGCATCGATTCAGAGAAGGTCACACTCAATATCCTCAAAAACTGAATGTTAGGATAGGAATATTAGGCGATGCTATAATTGGTCCTTGTTCACACCAGGCAATTTAAGTGGTGACATCTATCTCGATATGCTGGAAAACACCATCAAACATTTAATTGTGCGTGAATTAGAAAACCGAAGGGACGACCAAGGCAATCTAGCTGTACGAAGGTTTGCTTCACTTTCATTGAGATGAAGCACCTCTCCACTATGCAGCTCTAGTTAGGCAGTGGTTGGATACTAATTATACGAACAAATGGATTGGTAGGAGAGGTCCCATTGAGTGGCCACCGAGGTCACCAGACTTGGCGCCACAGGACATTTTTCTGTGGTGACATCTCAAGTCAGTTGTTTATAAAACTCAACCTACGTCACTTGGGGAATTGCGAGAAAGAATTATGCACTCATGTCGCGCCATTACTAGAAAAACATTTGCCAAAGTTCGTGCAGAATTTAAAATAGGCTGGATTATTGTTTACAAAATAAAGGAACCCACTTTGAACATTTACTCAATCAATTGATATTTTTAATAAATTTGCAGTTTAACAAAAACCCCATTAAATATTCCATTTTAGCCAAAGAATTTTACAATTATTGCTGCCACCTGTACAACTAATATGTATACCATTGGAAATAATTTTTAATAGTCTTTTCAATAATATATCACAAGTAGGGGTTTGCAATTTAAACTTTTTGATTTCTAGTGTTCCCCGTTACTATCCTAGAAACGGTTTCCAACATTTTTTTGTATCAGCTTTTGTTCGTGAGATATAGCCCATTGTAAGTTTTTAAATTGACACACTGTATATTGTTTCTGAAAAAAGAAGAGTATTTTTATATTATGATGGAATCTAAGTCATTCATAACTTTGCACAGTCTATAGAGAGGTGCATTTTTGCCAAGATTAGTGTAAGCTTCAGGGTGAGCAAATAGAGGTGTGATTATAATTAGATTGCCAGTAACCTAATTTTCTTAAGAAATACGAGTAGTCAATTTAATTATTGAGTGATCTGTACATAAATAGTGTCGAAGCAATTTCTTGTTTGTGCTCTAGTTTCATGAAATTGAATTATCTCAAAATAATAATGATAATTTGTTTATTTCCACAAATTAGTTTGCATATCAACATTGTGATAATGCAAATAAAAGAGCGAAAAACGTCATTAATTCAAGAGGAGAAATAATATAGAAAATATATATACATATGAAATGACTAGAATAATTAAATATTTCTGGATGTGTATAGGACATCCACGTCACAAACAATTACTAAAAATAATATAAAGTATAAG
>WOGP01004126.1:0-14359 GCA_015342065.1 Leptinotarsa undecemlineata | reverse complement strand
GGAAATCTAAGTAAATCACGTCATTATATTATTGATAAACGATATGTATTATTCTTAAAATATGAAAAGCATATATTTTTATTGATGAGTTCTTGAATAGATTATACCTATTTATTTTCTTGACTTTCAAATCAAAGTCCTAATATATTCACAACACAAAATCTAGGTAATGTCTATGCAAATCAGCGAATGCACATCTCCAATTTCTCATTACTCTATTCATTTTCGAACATTAACTTTGCTAAAATGACGTAGAACAACATACATTTTCGATATAAGTTTTTTGATAATCAAAATATTATAGAGTTTGTGTCAGTTGGTTGATTTTCAATATAAAATGACTTTTTGAATATCTTGATTGTTAGATTTGAACTGACATTTTAGAAAGTTTAAAGTTAAAACTGAAATGAAGCTGAAATTAACTCCGGAGCACTTATTCGACACTTTCATATATTTTCATTACAAAAAATATATAATGAATATTAAATGACTTTTTTTGAATATCTTGATAGTCATACTCGAAATAACATTTTAGAAAATTGTAATTTGCATTTTTTGGATGTTTGTATTATAACATATATGACATTATTCAAATATGACAGTTGGCAGATTTTTCAAAAAAATGTTTCGCATTGTTCTATTCAGATGTTAGAGATACTTTCATAGTGCATGATAAAAAATTATTTTATGAAAATATATTGATTTGTTGAAAAGTGCTGCAACCTTGAGGTGAAAAATTTCAGAGTAATTTGTTACTCTGAGCAAAAAATACAAGAAATTTTTGTCCTCACCTGTCACATTTATCTTACCTCGTGTCAGTTGTCAGTTTTTGACGTCATGTCAAACAGTGGCACATTTCAATAAAAACATTGAAGTTGCAAAATGTCTTAGAGGTTTTCAAGAATAGATTGGGCTTTTCACAACACAAAAGACTGTTTAGTATATTCAATAAATGTGTGTTGCTACGAGAGATATAATGGATTGTATGTTTGAAGCCTGTTTGGATGCAACTCTAGAGCCAGATGATATTCCAAAAACTACAGAACCTGTATGGATACTAGGAAAAAGATATAATGCTATGAATGGTTTGTTTTTAAATAACTTTATTAAACATATAACTGACCGTGGTTGATTTACAGATATCTACGAGATAAGACAAGACATTATTTCGAAAATATGGATAACATACAGGAAATGTTTTGTGCCAATTGGTGGTAGCGAAGGACTTACTTCGGATAAAGGATGGGGTTGCATGTTGAGGTGTGGACAGATGGTACTCGCTCAAGCACTTGTTTCTCTTCATTTAGGCAGAGATTGGTTATGGGACCCACAAACTCGAGACTTAACCTACCTTAAGATCCTGAGAAAGTTTGAGGATACCAGGCAGGCCCCTTACTCAATTCACCAAATCGCCCAAATGGGTGGTTCTCTAGGAAAGTCAGTTGGACAGTGGTTCGGTCCAAATACTGTTGCGCAAGTTTTGAAGTAATTGCATGTTTCAATTTCATTCAAATACCAAGAAAGTATTGATTGAAAGTATGTTAATTCAATCTCAAACTTTGAAATATTAGTTGTAGGGAAGTACTAATGTGGATGAGTCACGTTTTGGTGAACTTTCATTCAGCTATTTTTGAACTCCACAGACCAAGAAAACTACAGATTGTTTTAGAGAAATCTGTAAAAAGGGCAAACTTATAGTTCACTCATTAGCCAATAGTCGCTATGGCTTTGTAAACATGTTTCATATTTTCTCTCTTGTATAAATTTATGTAAAATATGTCCAAGAATATTATGTCAAAATTTAAAATCAATCAAAATCATGATTCTATTTTAAATTACTTAAATGAAAAAGAATCCCCATAATATTTATACCCGAGATTGCAATTCACATTTATTGGTAATAATGAAAACGTCAAAATGATAGGTACTCTGTTCACTATGATAAGACCAACATGCACAAGAGAAACCATTAAGATAATTTTGATGTTTCGTTTGTTCTAAATTCTCAGAGTAAACTGGAAGTATGAACTTTTTACGTGTGCATAAAGTATTGCAATTTTTGTTTCAATTTGTGGAAGATAACATAACACAAAAACATTGATTTTTTTAGGAAATTAGTAAGGTATGATGAATGGAGCAGACTCTCCATTCATGTAGCTCTGGACAACACTATAATAATCAATGATATAAGTAAGTACATGTTGGTAATAGTAAGTCCTTACAGAAAAATAGTTATGGTTTGAGTTAGCAAACTGTACTTATATTCAATATTGAATTGAAAAATCCCATTACTGACTTTTCTCATAAAACTTTCGTTGCTTAAACTGTACTTGGGTAGAAATTATTCATTAATATGAATTTTCAACAATATAACAAAATGAAAAGAGAAATGAAATTTTCTATGTTTTATACCACTTTTATGTGGTATAAAACATAGAAATTTTCATTTCTCTTTTCATTATGATCTACCACGTAGTAACGGCTACATCTATCAATTTAACATAACAAAACAATATTTTCTCACAGTTGATATTTTTTAAAAAAAAATTATATTTCAGGAGAGTTATGTTGTCCTGTTGATTCCAAAAATTCTGACACAAATAAGACGAATTCGGAATGGAAACCACTGTTACTTATAGTGCCTTTGAGATTAGGAATCACCAATATTAATCCCATTTATATTAGCTGTTTACAGGTCAGGATCCTTTTTATTTCATTCACCTTAAACTTTTACCAAGTTATTTTCTGTTACTATCAATTTTCTGCAGTCTTTGCATTTCGACTTTATTAGTGTATTAATACAATTTATTATTGAACTAATTCACTAATATCAAGTGTATGTTTACTTTTTGTTCCAAAACACAAAGGAGCTTAAGGGGGTTTTATTTAAAAATCAATAATTCAAATAACAATTTTTTCTGGGACCAACATTTTTGAGAAGTATACAAAAAATAGTCATTTGGTATTCTTAACACACGTAAAAATTTTGCCTCCCTTTGAAATTTGTCAAAGAAGATGAATTTGTATGTCTATTATTTCCCACTCATAAAGAATTATATGTCAGGCGATAAATTAGCCTGTGTAGCTTGTAAGTTTGTTATGTATCAGATGTATCATTACTATATGATGTCTACTTTAGAATTTCAAATTTATTCCTTTATAGGGCTGAGTATTTTCCAAACTGAATTAATGGTCTTTCACAATTTCAGAAATGTTTTCAGTTCAAACAAAGCTTAGGCATTATTGGTGGAAAGCCAAATGTTGCTTTATACTTCATAGGTTGTGTTGGAAAGGAACTGATATATCTAGATCCACACAATACTCAAAAAACTGGTTTCGTTGGGAATAAAGAGACACCAGAACAAATTGAAATAGATATAACCTATCACTGTAGATATGCATCTAGAATTAATGTAACCAAAATGGATCCTTCAGTAGCTGTGGTGAGTTTTTTTTTCATTTGAAAGTATTTCAGCAAAAGATTGTTTTCTTATGCTCTGCAATTAATTTAATTTTTAAATTTTCGACAGTTATTATAATTTAATGACTTCATTTTGAATCATTCATGGTTAAAATTGAGGTAGACATTTTAGTATTAATCAAAAGAAGCAATGTTGATATGATTTTAGTCATACCTATGATATGATTTCAGTCATACCTATGATATGATTTCAGTCTTATTTACTCATGAAATTTATTAGGAATATGGAATAAATTTAACTGTTTTATTATTATGAAAGTACAAGTAGTGCTTATTGTCATTTAATATAAAGATGATAATAATAAATGTATTTTCCTACAAGCATACATGTTTAAGGTAAATAATTTAAAATTATTTAGTATCAGTGAAACTATGAAAATAAAAAAATGATGTCAAAACTGAAATTAAAACTAAATTATGAGTCGACCAAGAAAATACATTGACCCTGTTTGATATAAAGTATTATCAAAATTGTGTTTATGCACTCAAACATAAACATACATATTTCACAATATATACATTATGAGATGAGTAAATATTCTCCAAATTAATTTGAATTTTCTAGTTGCTAAGTGTTCAGTAGATCATTGTACCTAATACCTTCATAATATGTTTTCATGTTCATTACTTGCACACTTTGTAAATATCTGTTGAATGATTGATAGCATTGGAACCTCTGGAGTAAAGTGAATCAATTGAAAAAACTTTTCCCACATCAGAACAAAAATACTGTCTCTTGACGGGCATTAATGGAAGATGACTTTCGCAGCCACAGTCTATTATACTTGGGTCGTTGAAATTTTTGAACATCCAAATAACAAGTATATCTGAAGAAGATAGCCATGTCTGTTAGCGAAACAGAAAAAAATTCCCAATTACAACGTCCTTCAAAACCTGACAAAAGTTACTGATATATGAAATATGACTAACACTGATTAGTCATCTTCTGACTTAGTTAGCAAAACACACGTCAACAGACAGTATTTTTGTTTTGGTGTGGGAAAATTATTTTCATTTAGTCTTTTGAATAGTTGTGTTGGGTCTAGGCCCAAAGAGAGTGGGTCTACTCGAACCTCCACTGCAACCTGTGAGGATTTATTGTGCCTTGAACTTACTTAAGCTTGGTAGAACAAGTCCAGGTTCTTGACGAAGCCCAATAGCATATTTGGTGAGTGGTCTTGTCACTCTGTGGATTCTGAAAACCTGATTTGGTCCGTGGTGGGGCAGACCTAAAGTATGTACTCTGCTATTTCACAATCTCTCAATCAGAGAAGGCATGCACTGTCTCCTTACAGTCAAAGTCTCTGCATATGGTGATTATGTAAGTAGGAATATCAGACAATGTAGTCTTAGCAATTGTTTGGTGCCATGCTTCGAAGGATATATAAATGCCTTGAGAATGGGCCAATTCTGGTATATTTTGCCAGGAGTGTGAAGCTCTTCTTACGCTTCAGTGTTCAGTGTTTGGCAAAGCCTGAAGTGATCATGTCCGAAAAAACCGCTGGCAGCACTCTCCCTTGCTAGGCAGTCAGCAGCTTCATTACCTTCCAGGTTGATGACTGCATACAATTTGTTAAGTCTTTCTGTCGAAGAGTCATTTTTGTCAGTTGACTACCAATTTTTATATTGCCTGGTGAGAATCAAGTGCTTGAAAAGCTACATGGCGGTGCGACAATGTTTATTGATTTATATGCGAAGTTGGTGGTTGTGGCATTATTTTCGAAAATTAGATTTATAGTCAATAGTTTGAATTTATTGTGAAAGATCTAGTAATTTTCTTAATTCAAACAAATTACTAGCGACCTGCCATGGCTCCGTACGGGTTCAATGCTGATACTAAATATACTACAGAATATCTTCATATACAACGTTCACAGCTTTATATTGTCAATAGACAATAGAAACATGTTTTTTTGTAGATGTTACTTTTGAAATAACCACATATAATTGTCCCACTTATATTGCACATTTGTAACTAAAACAATCCTACATACAAAATTTCAGTCTTCGAAAACATACCGGCATGGAGAAACATTGATGAAAAAATAATTTCGTTTTTTGGACGCTTCTTTTTACCCCGCGATTGGCGCCCCAGCTGGAATATTCAAAAATATTTTCTTATTGCACATCCACAATATAAAAGAACCTACATACAAAATTTCAGACTCCGAAAATATACTATTACGGAAAAACAGTAATGAAAAAATAATTTTAATTTATAGACGCCCTTTTTCCCCTGCGGCTGGCGCCCCAGTTGGAATATCTAAAAATCCTTTCTCATTGCACATCTACAACACAAAACGAACCTACAGACAAAACTTCAGCCTCCGAAAATATAGAGGTTCAGAGAAACAGTGATGAAAAAGTAATGTTCATACATGCACGCTCCCCTTTTATCCCCAGAGGGGAGCCCCAGTTGGAATATTTGAAAATCCTTTCTTATTGCACATCCACAACATGAAACGAACCTACATACAAAATTTCAGCCTCCAAAAATATAGGGGTACGGAGAAAAAGTGATGAATAAATAATTTTCATATGTAAACGCTTCTTTTTACCCCCACGGGTAAAAAAAATCCTTTCTTAGTAGGCATCTAAAACCCGAGAAGCACCTGTATACCAAATTTTAGCTTCCTAGGACTTTCCAGTTTCCAGAAACGGAGATGAATGAGTGAGGGTTGAGTGACTTTCGCATTTATAAGTGTAGATATTCCAGCTTCTTCTAGTTCTGTTTAAGTGTACACTTTTAGAATGTCCTTTTCGATTTTTTTTTTGTTGAGTTTTAATAGAGGATGTTTTGCCATCTTCATACTTATATTAGTTGTTGATTTTTATAATGAACTAATGAAGAGAACATCGATTTTGACGTTGTTTTTCTTCTTATTTGTAGAAAACATTTTTGCCACAAAAAATATTCATCTATCACAAGATCATGATATTTCACAATCCACATTATCAAATTTTATAACATATTTTGAATCAAGGTGTTGCATGCTTTTTTGTTACCAACATACATGTAGATTTCAAAATTTTGTGAATATTCATGACAGTCAAGCCATAATGGTATTTCATTTTCATTACCTTTTTCCTGTAAAGGTACTGTCATCCAAGCTGTTACCACTGTAAATTAGGCTGATGTTATCAGCAAACATTTATATTTTATCGAGTAAAGTTACAATTGTCAAAGTATTTGGAGAATACTCATTTGCTACTATAATATTGTTTTATTTGTACTTTGGTCTGCATTCAAATGTATTTTTCATTGTAGTGCTTTTTTTGTAAAACAGAATCAGAGTTTGATGAATTTTGTCAGCGAGTGAAAACTGACTTGATTGATAGAGAAAAAGAACCCATGTTTGAAATAAGCCTTGACAAACCAAAAGAATGGTCGCCAACACTAGAAAATGCAGTTGAAGCCAATGCCTCGTCATTTTCAGGTATGTTAATGATGTATTTTTATTTTAAGAAATAAAAAGTGTAGAAAATATATATTTTTTGAAATGAAAGCCTTTAACAATATCAATTATATTTTGAAACGCCAGTCATCAAAGTCATAGAAACAGGCGAACTGAACTTGTTACAGCAACAGTCACTGTACATTTTTCACTATAGATATACACCGGTTTTTTTGTTCAAGTAACATCTAAGAAGCACGAATTTTGTGTTCAAGGTAAAAACTGATATTCTGGGAATTTTGAATGGTAAATCCAAGTTATGTATGACAAAATCATACATTATCATTACTACTTTCTCATTTCTTGCTTTTTTTTTCGCTTCTCCCTATGGCGACAACCCTAAAATAGTCAACAAACTTACTTACATGAAAAATACTGTTACCAGAAATTTTCTTCAAGTGCTATTCCTTCATGGTTTTTTTTTTCATAGCTACAAATGGTTGGTTAACTTTATTTCATTTCTAAATTTGATAAATAAATAGTGTACCTTAAAAAACTATTCAGAGGAGTTTCAGAAACAAAACAAAGTATATGAAGTTCCTATTTCAATTGGGTTTGAAAATATATGAAGTTCCTATTTCAATTGGGTTTGAAAATATATGAAGTTCCTATTTCAATTGGGTTTGGTAGTCAATATAAAATGGCTATAAAGAAATACTATCTATTGATCTTCACTTTATGTTTTATTTCCTTTTTCAATAATATCTAAAATAAAAAAATGAAAGCAAACAATAAATTGAAAAAACATATCATAAAATAACTCATCAAAATAAGGTTTTAAAATAAAATGGCATAAATTTACAAACATAAAGAACAATGAAAGATGGAACATTTTGACCACTGTTGAATAATCTGTCACATGATTAGAGAAAATGGATCTGATTTTCATTTTGGTCTATACAGAGTTATCATGAATATAATTTCCAGTGAAAATGTATAAAATAATATAGAAAAAACTCATTTTCATCACCCCAGAACTTTTTCACTTAATAGTTTTTTGTCTCATTTCTAAAAATGTTGTAACTCATCTTTGATTTGATTCACTAATCTATTATATATCTCACCCCATACTAAATCAAATTATCTTTGACTAGATTGGTTGTGGGGATAGGAAGGTCAAAATTATTTTGACCAGTGCTATTGTAGATGCTGTTCCTTTGATAATCAACTAATATTATGTTTATTTTCAGAGATTCAAGCAGCTGATGGCAAACAAATCGATTCTGAGAATGAATTTGAAATGGTTTAGATATGAAGTTATGATAGAATATTTTTTATTGTCGCATTGTCCAAACTTTTATATTTATATTAATGGAACTGAAAATCTTACAAGCTTAATGAAAAGAAAATGTGGAGATGCATTTATATATCAAATTGTAAATACACTATGCATAAGGTGTTAAACGAATTTTGGATGTACATACGATATTGACAATTTTTTTTATTTATTTTAAAAATGATTTCTATTTGTTACCTATTCGCTGATGAATAAAAAATTGTAAATTCAACATCAATGTTTATTTCACATCAAATGACAAAAACCAACCTTACAGTCTAATACACAGTCAACTGTACAAGAGTATTGTCACACAATGTTCCTTTTTTCCACTTTTGCATAACTTTCAATAACATTTGAAGTAGAATGAGTCCTTCAGTACAAAGAAATACATAAAATTCAATATGAAATGTGAATTTTTAACAAAAATACTAAGTTTTTTTTCTATGAATTGATTCAAAAGAATGGGTTCTGATGAAAATTTTTTGAAACATGCTACTAGTACAACTTGAATTGTCTTAGCAATGTACACAGTATCATTCAGTCATTTTGAGATAGAAATTTGAAACATTGGAGTGCATTATCCCAAGGATTGAACAATTGAAAATCCCTTCCAGTACAGAGTAAAATGTTTAAGAAGAAAAATACGAAAATCCAAATTTGACATACATTTCATTTATTTTTTTAAATCACAATTTTGAACTTCATCAATCTCAAGAATCTTAGTAACATATTTTGAACTTTGTGAAGTGTATCTCTGGTACTATGTGATTCATTTCTCTTTGGTAGCGAAAAAGTTGGTAGGTAATTACTAACTCACGATGAGCTCTGAAACTTTTAACTTTTTGACTGGCACAGAAAAATTAAACTAATAGTATCTTTGACATCGTTTTATAGTACAAGAGATACACTTTAAGGTCAATGTTTAAAAAATACCGCGCTTATGATTTTCAAGATACATAAAGTTAAAAATAGCATTCCAAAAAAATCCCAATTCCTGAATTTTGCCTTGAAAACCAATCTGTCTTTGTCTTTTGCCTCATTACATCAAGTTGTTTGAAATTTCAATAGATGACATCACTTGAAGAAGTGGCTTTTACGCCACTGTTTTGAATAGATATGGCCACTTATATTTGAAAAAAATTATATCCAATCAAGTGGTCTGGAATATATGAAGTTCTATTTGAAATTCTTGGCATGGTATCATGGTTGGTCAAACTAGAAAAGGTTTTTAATTGTTTCATCATTAGAAATATTGCCTTCACTGAATTCCAAGCTTTGAATTCTTACCCCACAAACAACTGAATGAGCTGTATACAATGATTTTTTTGTCAATATAATAACTTCGCAAAAGAATAAGACCATTTACATATCTGCAAAAAATCAACCCATTAGTGTATAGTTTCCATTTAAGCAGATGTGTTCTTCCCTGGCAATACCTCATGAATGAATATAATCTCTTATATTTTGATGTTAAAGACAAATCCACTAGAGCTTTACACAAGTGGAAAAAATTGAGAATTATTTGGGATCATAAGAAGTGTAGATGTATCTTTCCAAACATGGACCCAAACGTGGTACCGGCTAAGTTTTTTTGAACAACTTCTATAGCATCATTAAAATTCAGCAAATTTTAAGTAGTATAGTGGAAGTATATCATGAATATTATTACAAACACGAAGTATTGTTACTTTATTCGTATACTTTTTCAACTGTCCACTGTCACATACACTAGTGTCATGAATGTTGAACTTTCAGTTTATCACTGAAAAAAACTTTTATACGAACTAATGGAGAAAGATGTTGAGCAGCAAATTGATATTTATGCTACATCACATCACACAAGTGTATGTAAGGATCAAAGCCATGAATATCTTGAACTGGTTTAGACCAACAACTTGAATATGATCTTCAGGTGCAAGAACGTTTAAAATGCAAGATGTATGCTATTATAATTTTAGTGAAAAAAGCCAGGGGTGAAATCTAAGATCAGAAAAATGGAAAAAATTCAAACCCGACTTCAGTACGGTAATCGATTGTCAATAGCAGGGATCATCAGAAGCTGCGAACGAATGTAAAACTCTCTTAAATTTTTCAAACTTACCCTTATTGATAATTTTTCGAATGGCATACTGATACAAACAAACTTATACTGAGAACAGTCGAATTTATGTAGATGAAATGTATGTTTTCATTAGTGCTCTATTTTCAGGTTATGCTGAATATCCTAGCGAAAAAATGCTTTGGTCAAGCTCTGCGGTCGTTCTAGTAGTTCTGGTTCTAGTTGCACTGCAAAACCTATAGCAAACTACAATAAAAATGGATGACGTTGATTAGATGAATCAGGCAGTAGCAATAATATGCAGCAAAAAGGTGGTGGTGGCCGATTTTTGGATATCTTGACGTTTTGGTACCAAATGCATGAGTGTTGCCGAGAGTTTTATCAAGAGAAAAAATATAACAGGTCGGCTTTTGAACTTTCAAAGATCTATTGCCACAGACTTCCTCACAACTCATAGGTAAGGATACCTCGTGAAAATATTATCAAGCATCTAGTCTAAAGCTTACTGTTTTTTTTTTATAAAATTTGACAAAATCTCTTGATTTTATTTCACTACTGTATAGGGAATCATTGTTTTTTTAATGATTCACATACAAATAGTAATTTTTGCAAACTTATGCACTAACGGGTTGAGATATCTAAAGAAATTGATGACAACTTACATTCATTATATATTTGAATTTATCAAAATACATGTGGGGATTTATTGAATTGTGATACCAAAATAAATAAGAATACCAATATAATAAAAATTATGAAACATTGTTTGAGCAAACTAATAACAAAACATTACAATCCTGTTTAAGTTTAAGAGTTTATTTTTATTTCTTCCACATCAAGTTCTTTTAATTTTTCTTCTCATTTCACATAAACTACCATATAAAAAACGCAAAATATCTGACAAAACTTTTCATTGAATGAACTTTGTTTCTAAGGTGACATTGTGAGATCTATATACTCCAGGAACATTAATCCATATACATATCACTTGAATATTCGAGTTCAACAATTAGTATAAATAATTACGTGTTGAATTTCGAGGTGGCAAAAAGATCGAATATTCATCAACACATTCCCTATGAACTTTATTCTTTCGTCCCATTGTAGGAACTGAAAGAGTTATCTTTGAAGTTAATTATGATAACTGTTATATTATCTAAGGACCCTCTGTAGTATGACTGTAAAGTTAAGCTTTTAGCTCCGTAGTCGGGTTCGTTCAGCCTTTCTTTAATGAAGCTCACAGCTTCGTCGTTTGCGAATGTGTCCCACAGCCCATCTGATGCAAGAATCAAAAAAGAAGGTTTGTGATCTTTCAAATCAAAAGTCAAAATATCGGGATCAGCAATGACTAGTTTCCTGTCTTTCAAAGGATAGTCACCCAGTGCTCTAGAGGTGGCTAGTATACCAGCCACCCTCCAAACACCGGTGAAGGTCACAAAACCTCCTGCCTCTTCGATTCTCTTCCGTTCCCTCATCTGCTGTGGCTTATGGTCAAAAGATAGAGGTATTGCGTTACCTTTACCATCACACATAACTCCTCGAGAGTCTCCGACATTGGCTACTACCAACCTGTCGCCTTCTAAGATGGCTATCAAAGCAGTAGTGCCGGCGACGTCTAGACTTTTCTTTGCTTTTTGCACCAATCGTTCATCAGCTGCTAGTACCTCGTCTGTCAGAAGTTTCCCGTAATTAACAGTGCCTGACTTGTCGAAATAAGTTGTGAGGGGTACTTTTTTAAAGCTGGGCGTTAGAGTTAATGGTCGAGAACTTCTGGTGATGGGTTTAATGTTGTCCAGCTTAGTGAGGAGTTCAAGATCGGTTATTTCTTTGGCTCCTTTTGTGCATTCATCTGTGGTGGAACTGGTTCTTCTGAAACTCTTTCTCCGATCTGCTGAAGTTGGAGTAACAGGTTTTTCGGGGTCTTTCTTTTCTTCCTCGTCGCTATCTTTCATCACCTTTGGAGTAGACTTACCAGATATCAAGTCTTTTATTTCTATCACTTTATCGAAGAGATTTTGAGCAAGTTTTTCTTTTGCAAAGTTTGCAGCAAACTCACCTCCATGTCCATCAAACACTGCGAATAGTGCGACCCCTGTGTTGTTGATGTTGTCGTTGATGACGAACCTATCCTCCATCTTGCCTCGTCTGCCTTGTACAGCGTATGCTGCTATGGCTCCGACTTTCATCTGCCAACTGGATCTTTCAACATCTGCGTTGCCGAAGAAACTCAATTTTTCTATGTTAGACTTCCGGCGATTGATGGTGTACTGCAGTCTCCCTAAATGACGACTCCATAGATCAGTTGCTTGAAGATAAACCAAACAGAAAATGACAAGTGCCCCAAAAACTATTAATTCTGGTTTCAACAGATACAGTTTGAAAAGCCTCCAAATGTGAGTAGTGAAAGTTACATGGGACAGCTTCAAAGGGACACTCCATGCTATTCGTGACATTATTTTCATGTGAGACACATATGTTTGATATATTATTTTATCGTCTAGTTCGTCTTCCATTCTACAGTACTTGTAACACAATTTGTTTTATTTAGGGCGACGGCATTATTTGTGTCAGTGACTCTAAAAAACAAAGTCACAAAACTAAAATTAGATTTAGAAAATATTTAAAATGTCAAGACAAAAATAAGCTTACTATGGAACGGGTTTGCAAGCCGGCACTGATTTTGATAATTCTTTTAAATTTAAATTGAATTCTCAGTTGAAATTTGTCTTACGTTAACTAGCAGGTAGCAGCATTTATTAGCTCTGTTATAAGAAAGTTAAATCTTAAATCCAAACCAAATGATACCAGCTGATTGATGACAGATGTAGGTGAAAAAAGGATTTCTCAATAGAGGACGCTAGTGTCAATAAATGGTGACATCAAAAGGTAAAACAACTAATCCTTACAACCTATATGCATTTGAAAGACTCTATATTCTGCAATCTGAGTTTCACGTACCATATGGCTGATAACATATACCATTCGATACTGTAACTATTCAGAGAATGTTTTTCCCATAACGGGAAGAATTGACAACTTTCAAGCTATCAAATATTGACGTCTCATACCACTCGCTTATTATATGAATAATTGAGATGGACCTAATTAAAATTCCACAACAATCATTCCGTTAATGCTTGCCCGAGTATTGCAAAATTTCTACGAATAAAATAAATGCCGCAAAGAAATTGAAATATTTTAACTTAATTGCGAATCGGATAAATAATGGAATCATAGAACATATACCTAGATGTGATGGCTGGAGTTACACTGAAAGAGAACAAAATCCGGGCTGGTAGGTCCTAAAGTACTGAAAGTTTTGTCTGCTGCTACAGCAGACATCATCAGAGGTATGTGCGTTGACCGCGAGAATGAAAGTTATATCTCGAAGTTTCAGCATGCAACGATTGACCGAGTCGGCCGTGGTTGAATCTGCACATACCTACCACTTATTGTGTCTGATGTAGTAGTAGCCGAACCGTTTATTTGAAGGTGGTTGACAATGTTTCACGCGTGATTCCTAATCAGACGTTAAAAGATAAGACCTCGTTACTCCTTAGCTCGCACAAGTTTCTCAACTTCTGATAGTTGTCGTTCATATGGGGGCGACAGTTGATTAACGAAAAAACAGATTTTAAACAGACAGACAGATTAGTTCGGACTTCCATTGTCTAATATGATATAAAGTAATTTGAAATTCCTGAAATAATCAATTAAATTAAAATGAATAGCTGAAAATAACAATTTTATCAAGCAAAAGAACCTTGAAATGGAATTACAATAAAATAAAATACGAGCACCAATTGAAAATTCAAGAATAAAAAAGTTGAAATTTAAAGATTTCAAGCCAAGTTACTTCATGACGTTTCGATTGTTGGTATCCACAATCGTCCCAGTCATCACCTGAAGATGATTGTGGATACTAAAAATCGAAACGTCGTGAAGTAACCTGGCTTGAGAACTTGAAATTTATTTTTTTTTATTTGATCTCCACAAACTTTATTTGAAAAATATATAACATGTTTCGCTAATACAATAGCTTCTTCCACAGTGATTTGAATTTCGAATCACTGTTGAAGATACTG
>WOGP01004125.1:0-14361 GCA_015342065.1 Leptinotarsa undecemlineata | reverse complement strand
ATAACGTTTATCGAGACGTTGCGAACGCGTTTAATCCTTAATTGCTAGACGTTCTATTGGACAGATTTTCCTTCGCTGATCCTTTTTATTTCTCAACTTCCTCGGCAGAGGTCAAAACTGCTTATAGTAGAAAGTGGGAATACCGAAACGAGGTCAATATGAGCTTCTAATAAAATGAAAACTGCCAAGGTATGGCACATTTATGAACGTGACAATTGAAAAGATTAAAACAATTGTCGACCAATTCCTGTGCTTCCAGCTTCTGCAAAAATGTTGGAGAAATTGATACATACAAGGGGTTTGAATTATCTTGAAAACAATAAACTTATATATACAGGTCAATAAGATTTTCGGAGATCTAGCAAACATAGGCAAAGGTAATGCATGTAGGGTCGCAAAATTTAATGATAATTGATAAAAATAAGAAAAGTTGTCCCTTGTTCCTCGATTTGTGCTATGATTTTGATTCAGTTGATCATAGTATATTGTTGAAAAAAATTATTCAATATTTGAACCAGAGGCAGTTTTATTGAATGGTTTCAAAATTATGTTTATAATAGAGGACAATATGCTCATATGAGTAACCTTCAACATTCAACTTGTGGTGCACCTCGAGGATCGATTCTTGGCCCTTTTTTCTGTTCTTATTAATATACATTCTCCAGCCAATTTGAATTATAATTGAATGGTATCATCAAATTATTTGATACTACTTTTTCTGAAACAGTTACGAAAAAATTAAAAGTAATATCAGGAATTATTTTGATGAGATTCTCATTTGGCTCAATGAACATAAACTGAATATTAATTTTAATAATGACTGACTGATACTTCAACTAATTCGATTGAGTTTAATAATAACTATAGATTTTGAATAAACAGAAATAACAAAATTTGTAGGTTTATACATTGATGAGAAATTGTCATGGAATAAACATATCGAAAATATAATAAACAAATTATCTTCTGTTATGTAAACATTGAACTTTTATAAACCAAACTATTTATTAGATTTAAGTTCACAAAATCAGCTGTGTCAGTCATTCTGTCGAAAATAATGAAAAGGATTCAAATTAAAATACAAGCAAATTTATAAAAAAGTCGAATTCCATGTGGAATAGTAGAATTTCATGACTTGCATTTTTATACCACTCTTGAATTTGTTTTCATTTATAATCTTATTTGGAATCACATAATTTTCTGTAATAAATTCCATTTTCAACTGCATTTCATTGTTTTTTCTTTGGAGTTGTTATATGTTTATAGTAAAATATCTTATATCTGTCACTCTGATTTCATAATACTTTGTAATTAGTTGAAGCCTCCAATTATAAGCATCTTTTGTTTTTTTGGGACAATAATCTGAGTTAAATTGAATATTTTCGATGTGAGAAACATTTCTGCCACGTACATAAAAAATACCCTACCCAGCCAATTACTTCTGTTAGATTCACTATTTTGAATTCACTACTCGAGTTCATGATTTTTCATCAGTAATAATTCGTTTATGTTTGAGAAATGAAGCAAAAAGTTTTTGTCGTTTTCTGATATTGAAAATGGAGGTGGTAGGGGCAAAAACAAAATCTGTTTTTTTGCAAATATCTCAGAAATGGTTGTTGATTCTGTCGATCTGAGGATACCACTATCTTGCATCTTTAAAAAGGCAATTTTTCTTCCATTCAATCGTTCTAGTAGGATCCACCGTTTCCGAGATAGCAATAGTGGTATCAGCTAAAAAAGCGACCTGTATATTGTCTTAGTTTTCATCTTAAAAGTGTTTGGAGTTCAGTTTTTATACATTTTGAATAAAAGTTAATATACATGGAATGGACTGATATAACAAAAGTGTGCTTATTGTATGTGATTCAACAATGATTTGTATATCTTATGGTGACTATTTACAATTCATACAGCGCGGAGTATCAAGCAATTAATGAACGAATTATTTAGATTACAAATATCTATATCAGGTTGTTTCCACTACAATGTCTCCAATATTACCTTTGCTGATATTGCTGAAGATATCTGTACAGTGGTCCGGAGTTTCATCCATCTTTGATTCGATTTGGTTCTGCAATAAGAAAAAATTCATTAATATCCAAAAGTATCAGATCTTCAATCCACAATGCAGAAGATCACTTCACGAAAACATCCATGTCAGTTCAAAAACCTTACAGTGGAAAACACAAGTAGAACAGAGATTAAAGAGCTCATCTAAAAGTACCTAATAATCGAGTCAAATGTCTAAATAGTGTCTCGATTGTAAAGAATGATACGTAGGTTATCATATTGAGTTGTATTTTGCATTACTGATATACAGATATATTTCTATTCTGAGAACTATTCCTAGCTTATGAAACAAGACAACTAAATATTTTGTAAAAACTAATAGTACAATATCAATGTCAACCCAGCGGGCATACGAAGTTTTTGACAAACAGGCAAATTATTACGAAATATATAATAACTATACTAAACTATATCTACTTGCCAATTTTCATGCAAAATACAACCTATATTTTCATCATAAAGAAAGTGATACACCTTGGATTATTGAGAGAGGAAATATTAATCGATGATTGAATTCGTTAAACCAATAAAAACTAAACACGAATAACCATCAATTTGATGTATTCATTCAAAATACATTCATCACAGAAGAAATTGATCCCAAAAATTGCGATTTCCGATGATGATGGGATATATTTTAAGTTGGTACTCCAGTTAAGAATGATATTGCTTGCATAAATATAAAATAGTATGTGATAGGCAGTGCCACTTTAGAAAAAAAGGAATCAGGAACGTGTGAGGAACGTGTTAGGTTGGGAATGTATTAGGAATCACACGTTAAAAAGAAAGACCTCGATAGCCTTTAGCTCGCATAAGCTTCTCAACTTCTGAGAGTTATCATTCGTATGGGGCGACAGCTGATTAACAGAAAAACAGATTTTAAATAGATTTTTAAACAGAAGCTGGAAATGTTAACGAACATAACAACGTACGTTTATGACACGATATACCAGAAAAAATTATTGTTACGCATTTTCGTAGAATTCTCTGCCATAGTGAACTGTTGCAAAAGATATACTGATACGATCCTCATACATTGAAAATCTAGGTGACGAACAGAAAGCAAATAATCATAGTAGGCAAACACAGCTCTTTTGTGAGTATGATTTAAGGTATACAGCACGGAAGAATACCCACTGACATGAACATCAATAATTCTATTGGAAGTAACTTTTTCATACCAAAACAAAAATATTGTCTCCCAATTTCTTAATTACTATACCAATTTCTTGTGTAAAGTGAAATCATCACAATATTTTTTTTACAGGTCACTTTGAATTCAAAGAGTTACTCGTTCATATTTTCACGTGTCTTATATGGAACACGACTATATCGAATGATAAGAAGTACGATGTTTCAACAACAATAATTGATCAGTATTTTGTATCGTATCATATATTGTTGAATGTTGTTTTTTAACACATTTTATTGAAACTTCAAAAACGTACCAGTATTCCTATAACGTTCCAATTCATAAATTGGAACGTTTTCATTAGGGAGGTCGAAAAATAAAACATCTTCGAAATCTTGAGAGATCATCAATATGGCGTTCCTTCTATCGTATGTCACCTATATTTGGAATAAAGCAATCGAAAAACATGAGCTTGATATATATTTCCATATTTCTAAGGCCTTTGACTATATGTGGCATGAGGGTTCCCTGCAAGTGGCCGTCAATGTATATCTCTTGAATACCTTTACCATCAACGCTGGTGATCCACAGGGATCCATATTGTCACCAATCCTCTTTTTATTGAATATCAATGACTTATTGAAAAAATCAAGAAGCCAATATAATCCTTTACTGCTGACAACACACTTGTCTCGTCATTCCATTTGGATTGTTCTCATGTAAGGAGCTTTACCTCTGAGCATAACCTGAATCTGCAGGATTCCATCCAGAAAAGATCCATTAGAGACGCAAATATCACTTGCAACCTGGGTAGTGTGGAACATCAAAGAAATGTTTGGGGTGTGTCTCTCTCCTATAGCAATTCACACGAGAGTGTGAGAAGTGACATGGCACATTTTATTCCACCAAGAGGGGTACATATCAGAAATACGCGACGAACTGTGGCTGCTCATAGTTCTGAAGTTCAAGTCAGTACACCTCGAACTCCACTGTTCAAGAACTCTTCCATTTGGAGAACTGCTTTTATGTGGAATAAACTTCCAGAGAAAGTTTTTCCAAATGGATTTATTCCCCAGCGATTCAAATCCAATGTGTTTGGACCTTCAAAAACAAAATTTTTTAACCTATAGAATAACTTCATTTAATAATTTCCAAATGAAGGACTTGCATTACTTATCGCTTCAGCATTATTATTAATCATCACTGCCCCATTTCAATGAATATAACTAATTATGATTTGCATTTATTATTGGAGGGCGTTGCGATTCCATTATATATCATTTCTGATCAGATTGGATAATGAAGAGGGCGTACTCAATCAATACCATTTTGAATTATTTCATGATGAATAGTTCCATGCTTTATATTTTCATGTGCATTTAGTGAGACTAATATTTTTTCTATAAGTTTATTTTGGGAATTGGGTGTGAGAAAACTTAAATGTCCTTTGAACAACATAAATAAAATTTTGAAATTGATCGTCAATTGGAGAAATACTCTATAGCATTTAGATAATTCTGAGGGGGAATCATATTTGGAATCGACAGAAAACTCCGTTTCTGTCTCAGCCGAGTCCAAACGTTCAGTCAGTACCTATCGATTTTCGATGGATATTCTTCAAGTTATATTCAGCGACTATTCTGGTCTCCGGAATTAAATATGTGCAACGTATTCTTGTATAAGAGTATTAATTGTTGGTTCAGTCCGACCAATATACTCATCTCCAGAGCTCATTTTATATGTCCCAGATTTTTCATTTTCTATCATCTTGTTTTGAGGGTTATTTAGCACTTGTTGGAGTGATGAACCAGTCTCAAAAACTACTTTCATGTTAAGAGAAAAAATCTCTTGAATACTTGAGGGATCTTCAAAAGGTCAGTTGTCTAAGTGTTGAGGTAGTCAAATATCAAAAACAGGTAACTCAAATCAGCATGCAACAAAATTGCTCTCAGTACTACAACTGTTTCTACAAACATTATGTGGGCACGATAAATTAGGGCCCAATGGATTATCCATTGCCATGCAAATCCTCAAACTAATCTGTTCATGAAACAATTTGAACTGGAGCCAGAGGGGAAGTTAGATTACTTTTTACGAAATGGGATTCAACAAATTTGAGACAGAAGACTTTATTTCGGCTTCCCCGAATATGAAATGAAATACCAAGGAGGTGCTATTACCAGATCTCTTGATGATTAGAAGTAACTAGTATATGGAATTTGATATCGATAGGAAGAAAACCACTACTATCAGATATATTTCTGATAGTTCTCGCCATTGTCTACACGAAAAAGTGAAGGGACTACATTTTCTGGTTCATAGGCTTCAAGATGTTATTGAGAAAAATATTATCACGGACATAAATGAAAGTAATGGGTATCCAAACATAGATGAAAACTTACTTAAGAAAAGTAAATTCAGGCTCATATTCGCGAATCTTCGACTCTTTGAAAATACAGCCGGATAAGGTTAATTATTATTTCATATAAACCAAGATACCATATCGGACTGAACACGAAAGTAGCTTTCAAAATGACTAGCTTGCTTGAAGTGCTACGTATCTCTGAAGATGAGATGAAAAGTTGGTGATATACGAATTGAGCTGTGACGATTGTGACAAACAATACATTGGTGAAGCTAATATAATGAGCACGAAAATAAATACGCCTTGTAGGAATATTTGAGTCACCAACTACTACAACTGTGAAAGAAAACCAGATAGAGCATTGAATGGTTTCAATACCTACATAACACGGGTTGAAGGAAACTGCGTATCTGCTGAAGATATTATAATGTTTCGAAACATGAGAGAAAAAGTTTTCAAGCAAAAACTGCAAGTAACACAAAAACAGACCATAATGAAGAATAATTTTAAAATTATGTAATTAGGTAATTGTGAGTTGACAGTTGACAACACATGTAGAACATGAACACATTTTTTTTTTATTATGATTTGCCTAATTTTGTTTATGGCGAATTTTTCTGAACAATTCAGTAATCCGAACATTCCAATAATTCGGCACCTTATGGTTCATAGTAATGCGGGATAAGTGAGATTCCTCTGTATTTTTCTATTTATTAAGTATTAAGACAAAATTATTTCTGAAAAATCCACATCTAAATTTCATTCAAATGCAGTAACATTTATGGAAAATTTTAGTAATTTACCCTTCTTGTTAATATATTTTTTTCAATTTCAGGGAATTGAAATCGATATATTTCAGAAATGGAAAAAAATTCATAAGTTCGTTGAATAGTGAATATTGCCTTGTCTTTTCTTATATAGGTACTCTCTAAACAATCCAGTATCACTTTGTTGATGATGGATGAAATCAAGTACATCAAAAAGATAAATGTAAGTTTAAATATTCTACTTATATAGAAACTTGAAGTTCAGACCACCAAAAACAACCATTTGCACGATTAGTACAGGTTTGATATACAAAAGTTTCAAAAACTGTAGAATTATAAGAATAGAATTACAAAAGTTATGAGTTTATCAAAACCTCTTGATTTTTCGCAGCGAATGGTAGTAGGCCATGACAGCCCGTAAATTTTTCCAACTTTGCGTTGCAGCCTTTGCCGGTTCTGATTGTCTTCTGTCATTGGTCGCCTTGGAATTGAAACTTCTGAAAATATGCTATTGCTAAAGTCTTAAATAAATTTAATGGGACTACATACAAAGTTAAGGTACATACAATATAAGATTTGAAAGAAATGTTAAACCAGCTATATTTAGGTTTTGAAATTATATAGTTTCACATTTTCGTAAACTACACCTCCACAAACTTCATTTATTTATTCATTCATTCATTATATTTTTTATTCTGGATATGAAATCGTAACGTGTAGTTCATAAAATTACTATGGATCTTCATCAAGCTTCGGCCGAATCAATCAACAAACGAAAATAGTTTATCACACGATGGTTTATTCAATTATGATATACGTATATAGTCTATAGTATACTTTCAGCAATCTACCACTCTGAGAGCGGTTGTCGAAAAATATAGATACTGGAAATATCACGAAAAGAATCTACAAATTGATCTACAGATTGAGATATCAAATTAATTTTTTTATTCCTTTATTAATTTCAATTGGATTTCGTTCTTCATTTACGCAACTTCTTTCATAAACAAATACCTCCATTAGTTTCAATTCATGGAAGTCTAATCAATTTCCATTCCAGAAATAACGGTGCATGTGTGATATAGTTACAATTTTGAAATTGGTTCTGAAGAAATATTATTTTTCAAAACACTCCTTTTTTCATGATGACCAAATCAACATTTTCGCGACTATAATTTCGGATGATCAGAAATCCACATTACTGAATGGAATGGCAAAACTTGAATTTTTATAGGGAACAAAGATCTATAGTTTCTCCTTAGAGGTGAATTTTGTTTATCAGAAAGCTATTAAAGTCATTTCCATTGTTAATAAGTTAATTTTTTAATTCCTTAATATGAAAACATCCAAACATTTTTCCGTAAGTTTGTAAGCAAATATTTTATTTGATTTTTTTCTATGACAAATTTTTAAACATTTTTTCATATAACGACATGAGAATCAATCGTGCCACCATATACCAAGATGAAGAGTGGTTGAAGCCATTTTTTTGTTCACTCAATTATTAATTCCTCTCACTTCAATACATACAATGAAACTGATCGCTCAAGAACCCATTTGGGCTTTCACTACATCCTGCTAAGCTTCACTTGGTATTCAGGGTTTGCTTTATTTCAATAGGTTCATAAATAAAAAAGTTTAGTGATTAGTGATTATAATTTTAAAACAAGTTTCTTATGAGGGAAACATTTCAAATTGTGTGAATAGCAAATAATAACAAATATTTCGTTTGTTTTTCCATTTCTCATGGGGCACCTCAAAAAGATGGTTTTTGAACGCTCCAAATGATTCTTCGGCGCTCGTAAATCATTGACCACGCAGTTAACCGTCGTTATTTGGAAACAAGAAAAAAGCATTGGGTGCCAAATCAGGATTGCACGGAGAATAAATCATCAATTCGATGTTTTGATTGCTCAAAAATTCACCTGTTTGACGAGATGTGTGAGAGCTCGTATTGTCATGATGGAAAATGATTCGTCTTCGGTGGTTAGTTTTACAAGTTTCTCCGATGACGTCCGCCAAAGAAATGGTCGTGTAACACTCTGAATTGAGCTCAAGAGGAGCAGTGGCAACATGACATATCCGGACGTAGAAAAGGACGACCACTCGCTTCGCTGTGCTTCTTCCACGAACAACTTTTGTTGGGTTTAATTCGTCTTGGAATACCCACACGATTGATTACTGTTTTGTTTCCGGCTCATACGCATATATCCACAATTCCTCACTTGTCACGATTTTATATACGTCTTTTAAAGCACCACGCTCGAACTTTTCAATCATTTCCTCACAACCTCTTGACGCGAACCCTTTTTTTTTGGGCGATTGATGAATTATAGGGTATCCAACCAGATTTTTTTTCACAATTAAGTATTCATACAACATTGAAGGTAGGGAAGTGGAACTGATGTGCAAGGATGCCTGTGTCTCACAATATATCACATGACGATCTTGCATTATCAGTTTACGCACTGCATCGATGTTTTGTGGCACAACACCCGATTTTGAACGACCTTCACGGAATTCATCGGCGACCGAACTACGACCACTATTGAATTCACTATACCAGCAATATACTCTGGTTTTTGATGGTGCTTTATCGTGATACCAAGAACTGAGTTCATCGATATATTCTCGTTGATATGAGTCGAAAGTTGTGATAATGATATAACGAAAACTTTTTCTGTAAACTGTAAACAAAACAAAAATTACTTGTACATCAAAACGTTGTGAGTACGTTTATGATAAAAATGTCAAACTTTCAATGTTATTATCTTCATTCGCGTTTGAAGACCATCGTAGTTCGCAACTGCATTCTGACATTCCGCCAGCATGAGTGACTGGCTTTTTCGAAGGTTTATCCACCTTGATGAATTACCGACGACTGATGAAGACGAATAAACCTCTGAAGAAGACAGTTTCTGGCGAAACGTCAGGATGCAATTCTAAACTGCCACGACTTTCAAACCCGAATGAAGATAGTAACACTGAAAATCTCGATCGCGAAAGTTTTAACCAATTCATCTATGTCAGACTTTATTATGGTTATGCCACATTTCACCTACTGATATTAAAGTTGCCAGTTTCCGAAATATAAGTAGTTCTCCATCATATATGTACATCAAAGAAAGGCGAATACATATAACTTGTTCGATTGATTGCCTATTTATTTTTCATATATCAAATACATGAGAATATTTTGCTATTAGAAAATATGAAAAATAAAAAACTGAAGTCTACGCGAATGAAATCGATGGCTTTAATATATTTCTATACAATATGAGTAGGTTAGACTAGTGTCTAGTGATTTAAAATTTTCTCACTCTGACTAAAAAGCATCGATTTCAACAACTGGAAAGAGTGTCAATCAACATCAAAATCAACATAGGTGTCAAAAAATTGTTATATTCACAGTTGATGATTATTAGAATTGAATTTAAATTCTTGAAAGATATCGCTGAAATTGGTTTCATGAACTGAACATTGTTGGAACAAATTCAAACCATGCTGCTATGACTGCCATGTGGATTGTTTTTATTGATTGCGATTTTTGATACTTTCGAATTGTTTTTGTTTGAATACAGTTTTGTCTAAATTTTACGGCTCATCTCAATGCTGAGTTCATATTGTGTTTTTAGGTATGGAAACTGAATCAATGAGATCAACGTTAGATTATATTAGATTGTCGAGGAGCTAGCCCATGGCCTGATTCACTGCGACCTTTTTAGATCAATTGCGATGCTCAAAGAGATCAACGTTAGATATATAATGTTCCTTGGCATTGAGAGTGTACAATCAACTGAGTTATTTTACGGAATGTGAAGAGTTTCATTTATCTTCCATTCAGTTTTTGAAAATGGTTGCTCCTTCTTCACACAAAATTATATAATTCTTTGAAGTATGTTTATCGATTTGATACTCTCTGCAGATAAATGTATCTTCATTACTAATATTTCAACGTGTGGTGCACTGTTTGGCACCTTTGGTGTTGCAATGAATATTACTGGAGTTTTTTCCAAAACCAAACCGTTATTTTAACTTCTTGACACGTGTTTCGATCACCAAGTGATCATCTTTAAGAGGAAGATCAGCCTGCAGTTTGATCGCGGTTTGGTATTGGGAAAAATCTCCAGTAATATTCACTAATGTTTCTAATGTTAAAAACGTGACATTTGTTCAATAGATCAGACCTGTCTTCAATGTCTACCTCAGCTTCATCTGATTATATACCTCGTGACTTATAAATTGAAATTGCGAAGGATGATTTTCAAGTGAATTGGACAAAAAGTATCTTCACTTTTTTTATCACGCTTTTATTAGCTTCTCCTGAACGTATGTATGTTTGTCGGTTTGTTGGTAACTCTCAAGCTCGGAATCTGTATTTGACAGAATTATCATCAATTTGGCTTGATCTATTCGCGTGCAGATGACGCTGCACGTAACCTCCTTGATATAATTCAAACTCATGTTACATGTATTTCTTCATGTGAAAAAAAATATTGTTTCATTAACACTCGCGCCTGCTGCCTTATTTGTAACCCTCATTTGCGTGCCTGCTGCCTTCCTTGGCTTGGTAGCTCATTTCCCGCTCCCTCTCCGGAATCAAAAAATATCGTAGTTATTTTTTTACGCAATATACGGCTGATTGATCCAAAAGTTTAGATAAAATAAATATGGTTTGAAAAATACCCTTTCAAAGAACATCGACCTAAAAAGTTAAAAATATTTTTTTCAAAAATAAACTTAAAACAATAACGAACGAAATAGTATTATTGTGAAAAAAGCGTGGGCGGTTTATGTCATATTGTATGTATAAAGTGCCCGTCGCTTTTTTGACAATAATACTAGTATTTTTCGTTCGTTTTTGTTTTAAGCTTATTTAAAAAAAAATATATAAAAAATATTGATATAACTTTTTAGTTCGATGTTCTTTGAAAGCGTGTTTTTCAGACTATATTTATCCAATATTTTTTCAGGAGTGGTATTGCGCTGTATATACACTTATCATTCAATAACTTCACATAATTTTTCTTAAGTTAGAAGAGAATCTCAACTCGGCTTATTGTCTAAGACATTTCACGAATCTCACTTTGTAAGACTTCGTTCATCCAAGATGAGGAAATCGTGAAAATTCTATCCAAAGTCAATCAAGAATTGAATATTAGTTTCAGTAACTTTCATCACTAAACCACACATAAGCATTGAAAGCTCAAGATTTTCAAAACTGAGGCTCATCCTTCCTCATCGGTCAGATGCTCAATAGTGAAAATAAGCGGAAACATCTTCACTGAATCTGGATACATTCCCTTCACAAAATTTTCAAAAGAAATGTCTTTGGTCATCACTATCAGCGTTTAACAAAAAGCGACCAATTGGAACTTCTTCCAATGGCCACGAAATGAACAATTAATAATATGTTCAATAGCGACACCCCAACATGAGCTTCATACACCCTCATCTTACGTTAAGAGCGAACGCGAATTCAGTGGAGAGTTCTCCTTTAAGAACTGCCCAAAGGTATATGCGATTCATCTCTCATTTTTGTTCATTTTATTTCATCCACCCACCGGTTTTCTGCTGTTTCGCATGAACTTGAAGAGAACGGAATGAGAGATATTCTTAGAATTTTGTAACTGCAGCTATTCCCCAGATACTGTAATGCCAAGAAAATACGTGATCCACATTTTGATCAGCTGCTGGGCGAGAAACTACCCTCCGTTTTCATCTGCACATAGTAATTAGAATGCATAGTTTGTGATTTGATTCAATCAATTCTCGTAAAAGAAGGATAGGCGTACCTTTAATCGGATATGCGGAAAAACGAGTGGGATGTAATTCGAAATGAGTTAGAGTACTCTAATTTTCATTCCCCGAAAAAATATTCTTTTTGGTGTTTTACCAATGACCTCTATCCAACTTGCAAAAAACGTTGGGCAGTTCCATAATCCAGTTTTGGGACATTCTTCAATTATCATCATAGAATTTTTTTGAGTTTTGGTATGAGAGAAATTGTACTAAATTTTTCACTGAAATTCACAAGAACTGCAGCAAAATTCTCAAGACTCCCTGAGAGCTTTGACCGTATTAAATTTACGATTCAATTGAATATGAATTGCCCTCATAAGCAAAAAATATCAAAACTGCGATGAGTTCACAGGAAAGAGAAAACAATTTTGAATAATCACCAACAAAATGAAGAAAATACCATACAAGATAGCAATGATCACAATAAAGTGAGGGAATAGTTTCAGATGAATAGAAAGACGGGAACTTAGAGTCAGTAGTATTCAAGACTTTTATTCGGTACTCAAGAAAGCACATAATACGGTCTATCGTCGAAGTTAGTTAACTTCAATGAATGGGACGAGGAACAATATACCTATGACCTTGCCCGGCTGAAGTCACCGCTAAATCAAAAATTACAAAAAGTAGCTAACAAACTAAGCCTGTAACTGATAGTCGAAATTCCCTAAAAATTTCGTACGAAATAACACAAAGAAGTTGACAAGACAGGTTGATTTTTTTGAAGTGATAGCTTCTCATGGGAAGGTAAACCGCTTCGCTACCTTACGCGTTACGTGTGCCAAATTGTCTGACTTTCTGTTCTCTTACGCATACGTCAGCGGAAGGCAGGCTGCATCTTTATCGTCCGACAGATGCTCAGTGTTTAGTGTGCGATAGACAGACATTATAACAGTATTATAAAAATCTAACCAGCAAGCACGTAGTATTTTTTCATCATGTAAAACTTGGCTCAAAAATGACAATACTAATTTTGTGTATGAGCATTATCGGTATCATTAATTAATTCTACAAAAGTAACAATTGGCCTATGGTATTTATAATATATGTACTTTTTCAAAATAATCAATAAAATATTTTATTAATAAATAACCTTTCCTTACATTATCATAATGATATAAATGAAATTCAGGTAATAACCAATTTCAATATTAAATAGTTCAACGCAGATTTGTTTAAGTTATCACCTAACACATGTATGGTATCAGATAAACTTTTTGTTGTATCAGAATACTGAACAACATTTGATGTTCAGTATTCTGAACCACCAACGCCAAAATTCCTTTAAAAATTCGTTGAAGCGATTGAATCATATAATTATTGATTGAATTTCATAACTGAAATACAAAATTGCAATACTCAATGTGGCAATAACTGAAAAATGAAATCTGTTTTTACACCTATTTCATAAATCAAGTTATTTATGTTACCTCTTGGCATTTCCTGCCTCCGTCTTTCCTTTCAGGTGTACCTCAAATGGAGAGGGTTCAGTAAGATTTGAAATCATTCTCAGTCAATTATTCTATTGAATAGATTTTTTCTCAGACGTGCGTTTCTAAATGTAATTTCCCGGTACTTTTGGGTTCTTTTTTTTTTTTGATAGTGGCCCATAATATATTTGAAATTGATGATTCATATCTGGCACACCCACCAATCGATATTTTCATTGTCTTGAGGCTATCCATTGATCTTACAAATCAATTTTCCTTGCGCATTGTAATATAGCCATACACTTCCGGTTGGAAGATGGTTGGTATCTTCAATTTCTTATCGACCAGTAGGTATATTAAACCTCCCGTGCCATGTTCGGAGTTTGATCTGGTGTCCTTGACAAGCTTGTTCTTGGGACGACTTATTTACGATTCATCTGAAATGTACCTCGTTGTAATGGGACTCTTGAACATGTTCGATATTTATTCCTCCTAATATTTGAAAATTTTAGTTTTGCTCAGCCTACAGAATTCATAGTTTTAAATAACTCGATACTCAAACGTAGATTGTTTAATTCAGTCAGTCTTTGGTATATATCACCCCATTGGTAAAAACTATAACAGTCATGGATGTGATTCGAAGCTATTGTAACGAATTAAAGAATTCACTGTCTTAAACTAATTTATTTTAACAATATTTCACCGATACAACTATTTATATTCACCACTTAGCAATAAGTAATTTATCTTCACTGTTTGTTAATCTGCACAATTCACTTTCTAGCTATAGACTCCGCC